>JAUCMX010000003.1:267500-272500 GCA_033459395.1 Hemibagrus guttatus
CACAACTACAGAACTACACACCTACACAACTACACAACTACACAACTACACACCTACACAACTACAGAACTACACACCTACACAACTACAGAACTACACAACTACACAACTACAGAACTACACAACTACACACCTACACACCTACACAACTACAGATCTACACACCTACACAACTATACACCTACACAACTACAGAACTACACAACTACACAACTACAGAACTACACAACTACACACCTACACACCTACACAACTACAGATCTACACACCTACACAACTATACACCTACACACCTACACAACTACACAACTACACACCTACACAACTACAGAACTACACACCTACACAACTATACAACTACACACCTACACAACTATACAACTATACAACTACACAACTACACACCTACACAACTACAGAACTACACACCTACACAACTACACACCTACACAACTATACAACTACACACCTACACAACTACACACATACACAACTATACAACTACACAACTATACACCTACACAACTACAGAACTACACACCTACAAAACTACACACCTACACAACTACAGAACTACACACCTACACAACTATACACCTACACAACTACAGAACTACACACCTACACAACTACACAACTACACACCTACACAACTACAGAATTACACAACTACACAACTACGCACCTACACAACTACAGAACTACACACCTACACAACTACAGAACTACACAACTATACACCTACACAACTACAGAACTACACACCTACACAACTACACAACTATACACCTACACAACTACAGAACTACACACCTACAAAACTACACACCTACACAACTACAGAACTACACACCTACACAACTATACACCTACACAACTACAGAACTACACACCTACACAACTACACAACTACAGAATTACACAACTACACAACTACGCACCTACACAACTACAGAACTACACACCTACACAACTACACAACTACACACCTACACAACTACAGAACTACACAACTACAGAACTACACAACTACACAACTACACAACTACACACCTACACACCTACACAACTACAGATCTACACACCTACACAACTATACACCTACACAACTACAGAACTACACAACTACACAACTACAGAACTACACAACTACACACCTACACACCTACACAACTACAGATCTACACACCTACACAACTATACACCTACACACCTACACAACTACACAACTACACACCTACACAACTACAGAACTACACACCTACACAACTATACAACTACACACCTACACAACTATACAACTATACAACTACACAACTACACACCTACACAACTACAGAACTACACACCTACACAACTACACACCTACACAACTATACAACTACACACCTACACAACTACACACATACACAACTATGCAACTACACAACTATACACCTACACAACTACAGAACTACACACCTACAAAACTACACACCTACACAACTACAGAACTACACACCTACACAACTATACACCTACACAACTACAGAACTACACACCTACACAACTACACAACTACACACCTACACAACTACAGAATTACACAACTACACAACTACGCACCTACACAACTACAGAACTACACACCTACACAACTACAGAACTACACAACTATACACCTACACAACTACAGAACTACACACCTACACAACTACACAACTATACACCTACACAACTACAGAACTACACACCTACAAAACTACACACCTACACAACTACAGAACTACACACCTACACAACTATACACCTACACAACTACAGAACTACACACCTACACAACTACACAACTACAGAATTACACAACTACACAACTACGCACCTACACAACTACAGAACTACACACCTACACAACTACACAACTACACACCTACACAACTACAGAACTACACACCTACACAACTACAGAACTACACAACTACAGAACTACACAACTACACACCTACACAACTACAGATCTACACACCTACACAACTATACACCTACACAACTACAGAACTACACAACTACACAACTACAGAACTACACAACTACACACCTACACAACTACACAACTACAGATCTACACACCTACACAACTATACACCTACACACCTACACAACTACACAACTACACACCTACACAACTACAGAACTACACACCTACACAACTATACAACTACACACCTACACAACTATACAACTATACAACTACACAACTACACACCTACACAACTACAGAACTACACACCTACACAACTACACACCTACACAACTATACAACTACACACCTACACAACTACACACATACACAACTATACAACTACACAACTATACACCTACACAACTACAGAACTACACACCTACAAAACTACACACCTACACAACTACAGAACTACACACCTACACAACTATACACCTACACAACTACAGAACTACACACCTACACAACTACACAACTACACACCTACACAACTACAGAATTACACAACTACACAACTACGCACCTACACAACTACAGAACTACACACCTACACAACTACAGAACTACACAACTATACACCTACACAACTACAGAACTACACACCTACACAACTACACAACTATACACCTACACAACTACAGAACTACACACCTACAAAACTACACACCTACACAACTACAGAACTACACACCTACACAACTATACACCTACACAACTACAGAACTACACACCTACACAACTACACAACTACAGAATTACACAACTACACAACTACGCACCTACACAACTACAGAACTACACACCTACACAACTACACAACTACACAACTACACACCTACACAACTACAGAACTACACACCTACACAACTACAGAACTACACAACTACACAACTACAGAACTACACAACTACACACCTACACACCTACACAACTACAGATCTACACACCTACACAACTATACACCTACACAACTACAGAACTACACAACTACACAACTACAGAACTACACAACTACACACCTACACACCTACACAACTACAGATCTACACACCTACACAACTATACACCTACACACCTACACAACTACACAACTACACACCTACACAACTACAGAACTACACACCTACACAACTATACAACTACACACCTACACAACTATACAACTATACAACTACACAACTACACACCTACACAACTACAGAACTACACACCTACACAACTATACAACTACACACCTACACAACTATACAACTATACAACTACACAACTACACACCTACACAACTACAGAACTACACACCTACACAACTACACACCTACACAACTATACAACTACACACCTACACAACTACACACATACACAACTATACAACTACACAACTACACACCTACACAACTACAGAACTACACACCTACACAACTACAGAACTACACAACTACAGAACTACACAACTATACAACTACACAACTACAGAACTACACACCTACACAACTACACACCTACACAACTATACAACTACATACCTACACAACTACACAACTACACACCTACACAACTATACAACTACACACTTACACAACTACATAACTACACACCTACACAACTACAGAACTACACACCTACACAACTACAGAACTACACAACTTCAGAACTACACACCTACACACCTATACACCTACACAACTACATAACTATAAGTATTCTATTTATATTTTTATTTATATGAAGTAGTTCTCATTGCCACAGCCTGGGTCAGTTTCATGTTTATTTGTGTGTTCATATTTATTTCTTTGTTTGTTTGTTTTGAAACATAACATAATACCAATCTCTGCTTACCCATAAACACACACACACACACACACACTCACACACATACTCACTCACACACTCTTTCACACACAGACACACATACACACATACACACACACACACACACACACACACACACATACTCACTCACACACTCTTTCACACACACACACACATACACACACAAACACACACACACACACACTCTTTCACACACACACACACACACACACACACATACACACACACACACACACACACACACACACACACACACACACATACTCACTCACACACTCTTTCACACACACACACACACACACACACATACACACACACACACACACACACACACACACTCTTTCACACACACACACACACATACACACACACACACACACACACACACTCACACACTCTTTCACACACACACACACACACACACACATACACACACACACACACACACACACACTCACACACTCTTTCACACACACACACACGCACACACACACACACACTCACAAACACACACACATACTCACTCACACACTCTTTCACACACACACACACACACACACACACACACACACACACACACACACACACACACACACACGAACACACACCTACACAAACACACATGCACCTTGGTGTTCTTGTCATACGTCTCTTTAAACTGCAGGTGTTTTCCTGCTTTACTGCCGAGATCAAGCCATTTCCCCTTCAGCCACTTCATAGTGGGCTTCCTGGCGAGAGCGGAGGAATCCACCTTAGCAATAAACACCACATCCTTCCCTACACACACACACACACACACACACACACAAATGCGTACAATGAAACACAATCCAAAATCTGAATTGATGCCCATAGATTGAACCTTACTGTGTTGTACCTGTTATGGCCACTGTATCTTGTGGCTTCTCCACAAAAAGACCAGTCAGCTCAGTCTTCTCTTTAAACACAAAAACAAGTAAGAAAACAAGTAAGAACACACACACACACACACACACACTGGATGTAACAGACTTAAACACACACATCATTAAGAAATTACAACACATAAATATCCACACTGACACACTGTAGCACACGGCTCATTGTGTATTTTACACACGGCATGCATGCAGTACAACAAAAACTAAAACTATTCATTATTTATTTGTGTGTTTAAGTTGTGTTTATC
>JAUCMX010000003.1:280000-300000 GCA_033459395.1 Hemibagrus guttatus
CAACTGTGCACTTGTTGAACATTCCATTTAAAACCATGGCCATTCATGTTGCTCGGATTTGATCATTTGTACGTCAAATGCTAGAGCAGGGTTTGGACTCAGAGATGTTCTGGACAACTGTGTGCTTCAGAGTTTGGGGAAAAACACAAATGAGTGTGATGGTCAGCAGTTGGCCATATAGTGTACATTTCTTTTTCTTGTCCATCCTCCTTTCTAATTATTTTTTTTACTTTAATCAATAAAAGGAACTTTTAGAGGAGTAATTTCATTACTAATGATCTAAGATAGAGTTTATTACTCAGTGTTCAGTGTTTAATCTCACCTGGACACTGTACATTTTCTACCTAAGAGCTGCTGCTGTAATCATAAATACTGATGATAAGTTTGCTAAATGCTATCGTTAATACACTGACTTGTGGATAAGCAGAACGTGATACTGTTGTCTAGCCATTAGACAGTAAACTATCAGATTCATTCAAGGGCTTTTAGTTGTTCCTTTCTTTAATTTTCATTCAGGTCATATAATTAGAAACAGGGCTGATTTGTTTTAACAGAAAGCTGCTGCTGCTCCTCCTGATCATGGAGCTGCAGGATTCCTGCCCTTCTGTTAGCAGGATCCATTTTTGACCACTAGCTACAATAATAGCGCTGTGAAGCTAATAGGGAAGTCAGCACACTGCACCAGGAATGCACAACATATAGAAGAAGAGCAACTCAATGGACACACACACACACACACACACACACACACACACACACACACACACACACACACACTGTATAAAATTGTGTGAGTATAAGCTTTAACCTCATGCTGTTGTTAAAGTGTGTAATATGAGCGTGTTTAATGAACTCCCTACTGTGAAAGTGTTTAGAGCTTTATCTATAAGTACTTTAACTGATCAGTAAGCCCCTAAACACACACACACACACACACACACACACACACACACACACACACAAACACACACACACACACACACAGGTGTGAAGAGAGCTTTAATTTAAGACCATAGAGCTGATGGACAGTAGTGCAGGTTTATATTAATGCGCTTGCTCTGATACCTTATCGTTTCCATGGCAACAGCTCATTCACAGGGGGTGTGTACAGCACACACTGATAATAAACAGATTAAATAGGTGTGTAAACGTTGATATAAGGAATCTGTCTGTGATTTATGTAAAATATATGGAATGAGTCTCCAGTGTCAGTGCTTTGGGACAAATGTAAATGTGAGACTTTAGCTGATTTGTGAAGATGTCAGGAGTTAAAATCAGTACACAAATAAAATCGAATAGAATTGAATGTGTAACAAAGTAAAGCTGTAGCTCGATGTTTTCTCACATCTTCAGCACAGAAGAGTTTACACTTCTTTTATCTTACAGCTGTAATCTATATTATTTTACACTTTTAAGTTACATTAACTTAAAACTCATGCGTTTAATGCATGATATACTGCAATGTAAATGTTTCAGTAATTATTTTGTCCATGTTTCAGGCAGGTGTTTTGTGTAGTTAGATCCTAACAATGAAAAATGATTCATTTGAATAAAATACCAGATATTCCTCTCTGCAGGGGTTAAAGGTCAGCGATGTGTTTAGTGGGTGTGAGCTGGGTCAGAACTAGTGTTAGAGTGAAGAGACCCACACACACACACACACACACACACACACACACGCATGTAGTGGAGATGAGGTCATATTCCTCCGAGTGTTAATTTGGGAGATTAACATTGGCTGAGGTTATTAAAAGGTTGTAAGATGAGAGGAAGGATAAAATTTTACACTCTTTACAGCTCAGCCCATTCCTCCTAAACACACACACACACACACACACACACACACACACACACACACACAGACACTCCCTCTCTCTTTTCGTTAATAATTAATGTACATTACATTTGGACAATGTTAAATATGTTATAGAATTTAATCCAAACGCTTGAATGTTCTAATGCTCTGTGACATCAGTGTTTATAATGTTCTAATGAACACATATTATAATGCATTATTTAACTCAATTCAGTTCAATTCAACATTTAAACTCATGTAAGTCATATAGTGATGTTTTAGAGCTTTAGAGCTGTATTGCAGGCTGATGTTAAGCAGATGTTTTCTATCACACATGTTATGAAGTATTAATGCTGTAAATACTGTGTATTAACACAGGACTGAGTCTCCTGTGAGGAACTGTGAGGAGAAGGGAAGTGTTCTCAGAAGCAGGTGTGTGAGAAAGAGGTAAGGTTCAGAGGTAGAGGCAGACTGATGAAGGCTTTTAAATGTAAGGAGCAGTATCGTGAATCTGATCCTTTGCTGTAACAGAACCCTGAGAGTGCTGAAGGACAGATCTGAGAGGATTTATGATATATTTTAATGTTTTAAAACTGAGTTGCAGGACATAGTGGGCACCTGTAGCAACAATGCAGAGGACTGACCTGATTTTGAGTTTAATGTGTGACTGAAATCCCAGTGAGTGTCTGAGAGGAGGAGAGAGCAGAGCTGTGGAGCCAGTCTGGCTTCTGTCTCATCTGACCAGAGGTCACTAAATTTAGAGAAAGTGGGCATGTCCCCTAGTTTCCTGCTCTTCCACTCTACAATGTTTCCACTCTTTATTTTCTTTAATATTAGTCAGATTTATTTTCCAGTGTTTCATATTGTAAATGATTAACTCATAGGATGATCCCAATTACAGAGGAAATGCCCATAACAGTGCCCTAAGCCCTGCTCCCTATTTCAACTGTGTCACTGTCCCAAACAACGCAAAATAACAGAATACACAAAACAGATACCTCAGACTCACACGATACAGAGCATATACCACAACACACACTACAGTTACTACACACAAAACCACAACAGCTTTACACAATCTGGATATGAATCTAGATTAAGATCCTAATGAACAAGCCAGAGGTGACAAAATGAGCCTTGAGCGGAACCAGACCCGAAAACGAGCCCATCTCAGCCTGTCATCTGGGTGACACCGGATGTGTTTGTGGGTCATTATGGTTCCAAAACTGGTCCTGAGACCACAAATATCTGGGCATAATCTTATTGCAGTGTATTATGGGATTTCATTGTTATAACCATGACTATAAAATCCCACCTTTCCTCAAACCCCCCCCCCCCCCCCCCCCCCACACACACACACACTCTCAGATATCACTGACATTTAAACACACCTGTTAAGCCTCGCCCTAATCACACTGCACACTCTGCACTTCTTATTAATCTTTAACTCTGCAGTTTGAGTGTGTAACACATTTAGAATATTATTATATTTACAATAACAACATGCTAACAATTATAACATGCACTTTACATGCATTTGATACACTCTTCCATTTAACTACTACTACTACTACTACTAATAATAATAACCAAAATCATGTTGATTGTACCTTTAAGGATGATGTTAAAATGGCTAATAATTCTGTTAGCATTAAATCTAATCAGAAATAATCAGAGGTACCTTTAGCTTTGGGCTCAGGCATGATGACGGCTGAATCTCTCACTGGTCTGCAGTCTGAGAACTTTTTCCTTTTTATTCCTCACTCTGTCATTCCTAAAGGAGGAGGGGGACAGAGAGAGAAAAGATAGAGGGGGAGAGAGAGGGAAAATGAGAGAGATTCAGAGAGAGAGAGAGAGAGAGAGAGAGAGAGAGAGAGAGAGAGAGAGAGAGAGAGGTGACACCTAAAACCCCTCAGTGACTTCAAGGAGAATATTTTGGGATGGTGATCAAGCCCAGAACAGAAGTGGGGGGTTCTGTTTCTCCTTTTACTTTAGCCTTTAACCACACTGTTATTCTTTAATATCTATCTATCTTGCTGTCTGTCTCTATAAGAGTTGACAGAAAGACAGTAAAGCAGAAAGAAGGAAGAGGCAGAGGAACAACGGAGAGAAGAAAGAGATAGATAAACGTGTTGAAGTGTCGTAATGTCTGAATTTTCACTTGGCTTTGCACAAAGTGATGTAACGTTTCTCTGTCTTCCATTCATATATCTATCTCTTCATTTAACCTTCTTTTATTACACTCCTCAAACCTCTCTCTCTCTCTCTCTCTCTCTCTCTCTCTCTCTCTCTCTCTCTCTGTGACCGAGGTGCTTCCTTCACAGTATTTTGTGCTAAATTTAGTAGTGAGCCACAAACACACTGTGTTTCCCTGAAAGCTGCCCAAATAGAATTAAATTTGTTCACCACACTTTAAAGTTAATTATTTTTTCTTCACTAGACACATTTGTACACAAAGTGTGTACACTCTGTGTAGTGTGCAGTGTGTAGTGTGTAGTGTGCAGTGTGTAATCTGCAGCGTGTAGTGTGTAGTGTGCAGTGTGTAGTGTGCAGTGTGTAGTGTATAGTGTCCAGTGTGTAGTGTGCAGTGTGTAGTGTGCAGTGTGCAGTGTGTAGTGTGCAGTGTGCAGTTTGTAGTGTATAGTGTGCAGTGTGCAGTATGTAGTATGCAGTGTGGTGTGCCTTGTGGTGTGTGTAGTTTGCAGTGTGTAGAGTTTAGTGTACAGTGTGCAGAGTGTAGTGTATAGTGTGCAGTGTGCAATGTGTAGTGTGTACTCTACAGTGTGCAGTGTGTAGTTTTCAGTGTGTAGTGTGCAGTGTGTAGTGTGCAGTGCAATGTGTAGTGTGTAGTCTGCAGTGTGCAGTGTGTAGTGTGCAGTGTGTAGTGTATAGTGTGCAGTGTGTAGTGTGTAGTCTGCAGTGTGTAGTGTATAGTGTGCAGTCTGTAGTTTGCAGTGTGCAGTGCATAGTGTGCAGTGTGTAGTCTGCAGCGTGTCGTGTATAGTGTGCAGTGTGTAGTGTGCAGTGAGCAGTGTGTAGTGTGCAGTTTGTAGTGTGCAGTGTGTAGTGTGTAGTCTGCAGCGTGTAGTGTACAGTGTGGAGTGTGTAGTGTGCAGTTTGTAGTGTGCAGGGTGTAGTGTGTAATGTGCAGTGTGTAGTGTGCAGTGTATAGTGTGCAGGGTGTAGTGTGTAATGTGCAGTGTGTAGTGTGCAGCGTGAAGTGTGTAATGTGCAGTGTGTAGTGTACAGTGTGTACTTTTCAGTGTGTAGTTTTCAGTGTGTAGTGTGAAGTGTGTAATGTGCAGTGTGTAGTGTGCAGTGTGTATTGTGTAGTCTGCAGTGTGTAGTGTATAGTGTGCAGTGTGTAGTGTGATCATGCAGCATGCGCTGTGTAGTGTGCAGTGTGTAGTTTTCAGTGTGTAGTGTGAAGTGTGTAATGTGCAGTGTGTAGTGTGCAGTGTGTAGTGTGCAGTGTGTAGTTTGCACTGTGTAGTGTGCAGTGGGTAGTGTGCAGTGTGCAGTGTGTATTGTGTAGTCTGCAGTGTGTAGTGTATAGTGTGCAGTGTGTAGTGTGAGCATGCAGCATGCGCTGTGTAGTGTGCAGTGTGTAGTATGCAGTTTGCATTGTGAGCATGCAGCATGCGCTGTGTAGTGTGCAGCGTGTAGTGTGTAGTGTGCAATGTGCAGTGTTAAGTGTATAGTGTGCAGTGTGTAGTGTGCAGTGTGCAATGTGTAGTGTGTAGTCTGCAGTGTGCAGTGTGTAGTGTGCATTGTGTAGTGTGCAGTGTGTAGTGTGCAGTGCAATGTGTAGTGTGTAGTCTGCAGTGTGCAGTGTGTAGTGTGCAGTGTGCAGTGTGTAGTGTATAGTGTACAGTGTATATTGTGTAGTCTGCAGCGTGTAGTGTATAGTGTGCAGTCTGTAGTGTGCAGTGTGTAGTCTGTAGTGTGCAGTCTGTAGTGTGCAGTCTGAAGTGTGTTGTGTGTAGTGTGTATTATGTAGTGTGTAGTCTGTAGTGTGTTGTGTGTAGTGTGTATTATGTAGTGTGTAGTCTGTAGTGTGCAGTCTGTATTGTGTAGTGTGCAGTGTGTAGTCTGTAGTGTGCAGTCTGTAGTGTTTAGTGTGTAGTGTGTAGTGTGCAGTCTATAGTGTGTAATGTGCAGTGTGTAGTGTGTAGTCTATAGTGTGCAGTCTGTAGTGTGTAGTGTGCAGTCTATAGTGTGTAATGTGCAGTGTGTAGTGTGTAGTCTGTAGTGTGCAGTCTGTAGTGTGTGGTGTGCAGTCTGTAGTGTGTAGTGTGCAGTATGTCGTCTGTAGTGTGTAGTCTGTAGTGTGTAGTGTGCAGTCTGTAGTGTGTAATGTGCAGTGTGTAGTGTGTAGTCTGTAGTGTCCAGTCTGTAGTGTGTAGTGTGTAGTGTGCAGTCTGTAGTGTGTAGTCTGTAGTGTGCAGTCTGTAGTGTGTAGTCTGTAGTGTGTAGTCTGTAGTGTGCAGTCTGTAGTGTGTATTGTGCAGTGTGTAGTGTGCAGTGTGCAGTGTGTAGTCTGTAGTGTGCAGTGTGTAGTGTGTAGTGTGCAGTCTGTAGTGTGTAGTGTGCAGTCTGTAGTGTGTAGTGTGCAGTCTGTAATGTGCAGTGTGTAGTGTGTAGTGTGCAGTCTGTAGTGTGTAGTCTGTAGTGTGTAGTGTGTAGTGTGCAGTTTGTAGTGTGCAGTCTGTAGTGTGCAGTGTGCAGTCTGTAGTGTGTAGTGTGCAGTGTGTAGTGTGTTGTCTGTAGTGTGTAGTGTGTAGTGTGCAGTTTGTAGTGTGCAGTCTGTAGTGTGCAGTGTGCAGTCTGTAGTGTGTAGTGTGCAGTGTGTAGTGTGTTGTCTGTAGTGTGTAGTGTGTTGTCTGTAGTGTTCAGTCTGTAGTGTGTGGTATGTATTCTGTAGTGTGCAGTCTGTAGTGTGCAGTCTGTAGTGTGTAGTGTGTAGTCTGTAGTGTGCAGTCTGTAGTGTGTATTGTGCAGTGTGTAGTGTGTAGTGTGTAGTCTGTAGTGTGCAGTCTGTAGTGTGTAGTGTGTACTGTGCAGTCTGTATTGTGTAGTGTGTTGTCTGTAGTGTGTAGTGTGTTGTCTGTAGTGTTCAGTCTGTAGTGTGTGGTATGTATTCTGTAGTGTGCAGTCTGTAGTGTGTATTGTGCAGTGTGTAGTGTGCAGTGTGTAGTGTGTAGTCTGTAGTGTGCAGTGTGTAGTGTGTAGTGTGCAGTCTGTAGTGTGTAGTGTGCAGTCTGTAGTGTGTAGTGTGCAGTCTGTAATGTGCAGTGTGTAGTGTGTAGTGTGCAGTCTGTAGTGTGTAGTCTGTAGTGTGTAGTGTGTAGTGTGCAGTTTGTAGTGTGCAGTCTGTAGTGTGCAGTGTGCAGTCTGTAGTGTGTAGTGTGCAGTGTGTAGTGTGTTGTCTGTAGTGTGTAGTGTGTAGTGTGCAGTTTGTAGTGTGCAGTCTGTAGTGTGCAGTGTGCAGTCTGTAGTGTGTAGTGTGCCGTGTGTAGTGTGTTGTCTGTAGTGTGTAGTGTGTTGTCTGTAGTGTTCAGTCTGTAGTGTGTGGTATGTATTCTGTAGTGTGCAGTCTGTAGTGTGTAGTGTGTAGTCTGTAGTGTGCAGTCTGTAGTGTGTATTGTGCAGTGTGTAGTGTGTAGTGTGTAGTCTGTAGTGTGTATTGTGCAGTGTGTAGTGTGTAGTGTGTAGTCTGTAGTGTGCAGTCTGTAGTGTGTAGTGTGTACTGTGCAGTCTGTATTGTGTAGTGTGTTGTCTGTAGTGTGTAGTGTGTTGTCTGTAGTGTGTAGTTGTTGTCTGTAGTGTTCAGTCTGTAGTGTGTGGTATGTATTCTGTAGTGTGCAGTCTGTAGTGTGCAGTCTGTAGTGTGTATTGTGCAGTGTGTAGTGTGTAGTCTGTAGTCTGCAGTCTGTAGTGTGTAGTGTGTACTGTGCAGTCTGTAGTCTGTAGTGTGTAGTCTGTAGTGTGTAGTGTGTAGTCTGTAGTGTGTAGTGTGTAGTCTGTAATGTGTAGTGTGTAGTCTGTAGTGTGTAGTGTGTAGTCTGTAATGTGTAGTGTGTTGTCTGTAGTGTGTAGTGTGTAGTCTGTAATGTGTAGTGTGTAGTCTGTAGTGTGTAGTGTGTAGTCTGTAATGTGTAGTGTGTTGTCTGTAGTGTGTAGTGTGTAGTCTGTAATGTGTAGTGTGTAGTCTGTAGTGTGCAGTCTGTAGTGTGTAGTGTGTACTGTGCAGTCTGTAGTCTGTAGTGTGTAGTCTGTAGTGTGTAGTGTGTAGTCTGTAGTGTGTAGTGTGTAGTCTGTAATGTGTAGTGTGTAGTCTGTAGTGTGTAGTGTGTAGTCTGTAATGTGTAGTGTGTTGTCTGTAGTGTGTAGTGTGTAGTCTGTAATGTGTAGTGTGTAGTCTGTAGTGTGTAGTGTGTAGTCTGTAGTGTGTAGTGTGTAGTCTGTAGTGTGTAGTCTGTAATGTGTAGTGTGTAGTCTGTAGTGTGTAGTGTGTAGTCTGTAGTGTGTAGTGTGTAGTCTGTAGTGTGTAGTGTGTAGTCTGTAATGTGTAGTGTGTAGTCTGTAGTGTGTAGTGTGTAGTCTGTAGTGTGTAGTGTGTAGTGTGTAGTCTGTAGTGTGTAGTCTGTAGTGTGTAGTGTGTAGTGTGTAGTCTGTAGTGTGTAGTGTGTAGTCTGTAGTGTGTAGTGTGTAGTCTGTAGTGTGTAGTGTGTAGTGTTGTAGTCTGTAGTGTGTAGTGTGTAGTCTGTAGTGTGTAGTGTGTAGTCTGTAGTGTGTAGTGTGTAGTGTGTAGTCTGTAGTGTGTAGTGTGTAGTGTGTAGTCTGTAGTGTGTAGTGTGTAGTCTGTAGTGTGTAGTGTGTAGTGTGTAGTCTGTAGTGTGTAGTGTGTAGTGTGTAGTCTGTAGTGTGTAGTGTGTAGTGTGTAGTGTGTAGTGTGTAGTCTGTAGTGTGTAGTGTGTAGTCTGTAGTGTGTAGTCTGTAGTGTGTAGTGTGTAGTCTGTAGTGTGTAGTGTGTAGTCTGTAGTGTGTAGTGTGTAGTCTGTAGTGTGTAGTGTGTAGTCTGTAGTGTGTAGTGTGTAGTCTGTAGTGTGTAGTGTGTAGTGTGTAGTCTGTAGTGTGTAGTGTGTAGTCTGTAGTGTGTAGTCTGTAGTGTGTAGTCTGTAGTGTGTAGTGTGTAGTGTGTAGTGTGTAGTCTGTAGTGTGTAGTGTGTAGTCTGTAGTGTGTAGTGTGTAGTCTGTAGTGTGTAGTCTGTAGTGTGTAGTGTGTAGTGTGTAGTCTGTAGTGTGTAGTGTGTAGTCTGTAGTGTGTAGTCTGTAGTGTGTAGTGTGTAGTGTGTAGTGTGTAGTCTGTAGTGTGTAGTGTGTAGTCTGTAGTGTGTAGTGTGTAGTCTGTATTGTGTAGTGTGTAGTCTGTAGTGTGTAGTCTGTAGTGTGTAGTGTGTAGTCTGTAGTGTGTAGTGTGTAGTCTGTAGTGTGTAGTGTGTAGTCTGTAGTGTGTAGTGTGTAGTCTGTAGTGTGTAGTCTGTAGTGTGTAGTGTGTAGTGTGTAGTCTGTAGTGTGTAGTGTGTAGTCTGTAGTGTGTAGTCTGTAGTCTGTAGTGTGTAGTGTGTAGTGTGTAGTGAGTGTGTAGTCTGTAGTGTGTAGTGTGTAGTCTGTAGTGTGTAGTGTGTAGTCTGTAGTCTGTAGTGTGTAGTCTGTAGTGTGTAGTCTGTAGTGTGTAGTGTGTAGTGTGTAGTCTGTAGTGTGTAGTGTGTAGTCTGTAGTGTGTAGTGTGTAGTGTGTAGTCTGTAGTGTGTAGTGTGTAGTGTGTAGTCTGTAATGTGTAGTGTGTAGTCTGTAGTCTGTAGTGTGTAGTGTGTAGTCTGTAGTGTGTAGTGTGTAGTGTGTAGTCTGTAGTGTGTAGTGTGTAGTGCAGGTGACGTTTTCTGCACTTCTCAGTTCTGTAATTAAACTCGTTTAGTTAATTTGTAAGATGAATCTTTTTTGTAATTCTGTAATTAATCATGAGCTGAATATTGTGGAGGACCGGAGTACAGTAACAGGCAGGAGGTGTGATCAGCTGGAACCGGACTTTACTACAGAAATGCAAGAGGAAACACTACCCAAAAAGTAATTTCTTTAAAGGTCACAGTTACAGTTCAGCGAGGTCAGCGGTTTATGAGAGTAATCCAGATCTTGAGTATGAGTTCAGCTTGGACTCACTGGTGGTCAAATATTCAAGAGATTTTCCAGAGACTTAAATTATGGAAAGTCAGGCCATATTGTTACTGGTCACATCAATCAGAAATGTTTGACCCCTTCAGCTGAATATTGGACTGATGGACGGTGATGGAAGACTAATGTGATAAACTTCCCTTCTTTCTTACCGAAGGGTGGGTTGGGGTGAAAACATCGGCTATGGCAACCCAGAGCTAATTCAGGCCCTGGACAGAAGATGTAACAGAAGAAGTAGGAGAAATTCCAGAGGCTCCAGGGGAGTTAGTGTACACCCTGTAGTGCACTGGACCTCACAGTGTGTGTGCCTTAAACCATATTTAGAGAGCCCCCTAGGGGAAGAGAGGGGTTGGTGCAATGCCACCATGCTCTCAGTGTGTGTTTGGTGTATTTTGTGACACGCCTATTGTCCATTCTTTAAGTAACCAGTGTATACACCTTAATAAATAATCCATAATCATCGACACTGAAAAAACAATGATGCTAGTGTAACGGAGGCCAGCGGTAGGTGTTGTGCAGGTAAACCTCACTCCCCTGAGCTCAAGAGACGCACTAGCGACTGATTACACACTACTAGTCTTTAGCCTCCTTGTTAGCGTGCCCGCCTCCCATCCCGGAGACCCAGGTTCGAGACCCGCTTGGAGCGAGTGCAAGTCGGATCTGCGGGGGTTACACTAGACCAGAGTTCACATCAAGACTCAAATCTGTGTAAAATGTTTAGCATGGGATTGCTCACCAGGTGAGGGAGTAGGTGTGGTGCCACATGGTTACTAATCAGAAGGTCAGGGGTTCAAGCTCCAGTGTCACCTAGTGGCTACTGTTCATCCCTTATGTTAGCCTCTCTCTGCTCCATAGGTGCTGTATCATGGGTGACCCTCTGCTCTGACCCTGACCCTCCAAGTGTGGAGAAAGAATTTCACTGTGCAGTAATGTATACTTGACAATTTAAGCTTTATTTTTAATTAAAAGTCATATCTCAGGACGCACATTTATGGACAGTGGTGGCTCTGGGCAGTGGTTAAGGCTCTGATTCGTTGATCAGGTTCTTCTCTCTGCTCCCGGAGAACCGTATCATGACTGACCCTGTGCTCTGACCCTAAACTCCAAAGCTGGGATTTGTAAAGAAAAGAATAGCACTGTGCTGTAACGTGTGTGACAAGCCTCTTCTTCTTCTTCTTCTTCTTCTTCAACTTCACACAGCCAGTATTCTTCATCTGTCTGTCTCCATCTAGAGGTGAAAGTGAAATCATGGAATTTACAAATGAATGCAAAAATAAAATTACAGTGATTTTTTTTGTTTTCTATTTACTGATTCAATAGGTTTCACAGTTTAGCTGGTGTTAATGGCATTCAGCAAATAAATAAATAAGTAAATATTTTGTGTAAGGTTTACAGTGCTTTTAAACACAGAATCCACTGTTTCAGACAGACAGATTAATAAAACAGAGAATAAAATAAAATGTGAGTGTGGTGTAAATGCCGTCATTGTTAAAAACGCTGCTGAAATGCAAAGGTCACCGTGATGAGAGAGAGAAAGAGGGAGGAAGGGACAAGGACAGAGAGGCTAGTGTTTAGGGAAGAAACAGTGTGAGTCTTTACACAGAATGTGTAGGTGTGGAGAGCATGAGAGAGAGAGAGAGAGAGAGAGAGAGAGAGAGGGGAAAGAGACGATGGAGTTAGAAATTGCTTTCGGACACAGACAACAAAATAGGTAAAAAGTTATCTTTCTTCTGTTCTCAAAGATAACTGGAAGTAAGTGTTTGTGTGTGTGTGTGTGTGTGTGTGTGTGTGTGTGTGTGTGTGTGTGTGTGTAGAGAGTGAGAGAGAGAGAGAGAGAGAGAGAGAGAGAGGGAGAGAGGGAGAGAGAGAGAGAGGGAGAGAGAGAGAGAGTTTATAATTACTGTTCATAATGCTTCAGGACAACTTTCACAATCCTTCATCAACATTTATAAAGCCTAGATTTTAGTTCTGTTTTTCCAGTTTAGTAATTTGAAGTGCTGATGGTCACTCAGTATTGTGATGGAAGGACAGTGTGGGATGCTGAGGGTGTCAGATGTTCTGGATATAGAGACATGACCAGATAGCATGAATAATGAATGTGTTGTGAGATGTGATGTGTCAGTGTCATGATAGTGTGGTGATGAATTTACACGCTTGTTATGTTATGTGTCTTGATTTGACTTGATAGTAGAGCCAGAGCAGAAGGTGAGCAATTACAGTTCATTGTTTTATTATAAGGGACTTTATTTTATTAGTTATTATTATTATCAGTTAATTATTTTATTATAAGGGACTTTATTTTATTAGTTATTATTATTATCAGTTAATTATTTTATTATACAGGACTATGGATCAGCTTCATATGTCTGTTTTTATTTTGTGTACAAAGTTTTGTTGAATTGAATGGGAAAACATTCTTCAACACCCACACCCACACTCCTACACCGGCATTCCAATGAAAATACAGACACACACACAAACACACACACACACACACACACACACACAATTTGCATATTAACATAAAAATGTGAGTCCGTCTGTGTTTACATGTATAGATTCTCATCAGGTTGTTTATTATTTCTTCCTAAACTCATTCATCTGTCATTAATTTAATATAAATATAAATATTTAAATATAATTGCTTATATTTAGGGGGGGCACGGTGGCTTGGTGGCTTGGTGGTTAGCACGTTTGCCTCACACCTCCAAGGTTGGGGGTTCGATTCCCGTCTCCGCTGTGTGTGTGTGGAGTTTGCATGTTCTCCCCGTGCCTCGGGGGTTTCCTCCCCCAGTCCAAAGACATGCATTGTAGGTTGATTGGCATCTCTAAATTGTCTGTAGTGTGTGATTGTGTGAGTGAATGAGAGTGTGTGTGTGCCCTGCGATGGGTTGGCACTCCGTCCAGGGTGTATCCTGCAATGATGCCTGAGATAGGCACAGGCTCCCTGTGACCTGAGAATAGTTCGGATAAGCGGTAGACAATGAATGAATGAATGAATGAATGAATGAATGAATGAATGAATGATTATATTTAGCCATCATCATTATGTATTATCAAATTTAAATTATAAATATAAAATGGTCCATAATGACCAAACCAGATGCAAAAGTGGCAAGGAAAAACTCCCTGTGTCCATGTGAGGAAGAAACCACACTGGAAAGGAAACTTGTCCTCATCTGGGTGGCACTGGATGCTGTGATTATTAATAATTCACTTTTATAACTGTATAAAAGTGCTAATTGTGTTAACTGGAATTTGTATATAAGCATCATTATAGTTCATCTTGAGAAACCTGAGAGCAAACTGAGCTTAGAAATTACAGTCCAGTGGAAGAACATGCACAGCCTCCTTCATGTTTTTATCTGGTTCAATCCCACAGTAATCGCATTGATCTTTATCAAACTTCAGCAAACCTGAGTGAACATGTGAGGGTAGTAATTGGGCAGGTTTGATATCGAGGTCGGCTTTTTTAACCAGGAGTTTGATAACCGCTAGTTTAATAAATTTAGGCACATAGCCAGTGCTAAGGGAAGAACTAATTATTTTTAGAAAAGTTCAGCTGCTACTGGGATTATCTGTTTAAAGAGACATGTAGGTAAGGGATCTAGGATGCAGGTTAAATGTAAATGTAAATTGAGGATTTTGAAGAAGAAATGAATGAAATTAAATCAGTCTCCTGAAGAGGAGTGAAACATTCTAAACACTGATCTGAGATAGTGATAATTTTATCTACAGTATTATCTATCAAATGATCTGGTTTTAAATGAATAGTCTTAATTTTCTGCATGATATTTTCAATTTTGTCATCAAAATAATTTATGAAGTTCACAGAATACCATCAGCATAAAAACTGTGTTGGAGAAATTATAGTACAATTTGTATTTTGTTTTATATAAAACAAACAAAGAGGAGAAGAGACTAGATGTATACCTACCTCTTACCCTGAGAGATGGTGGACCAGTCAAGTAGTGCTAGTGGATCTGAGGGAACGAGGTGCAGTGTGAGGAGTAATAAGAGATTTCAGGTAAGATGGTGCTGGTCCATTCTT
Organism: Hemibagrus guttatus; assembly: GCA_033459395.1. Classification (NCBI taxonomy): domain Eukaryota; kingdom Metazoa; phylum Chordata; class Actinopteri; order Siluriformes; family Bagridae; genus Hemibagrus; species Hemibagrus guttatus. The sequence continues at coordinate 294,082 of JAUCMX010000003.1, forward strand.
AGCTTTGTAGGCAAGAGTCAGTGTTCTGAATCTGATGCAGCTACAGGAAGCCAGTGGAGGAGCAGCAGTGGGGTGGTGTGGGAGAACTTTGGCAGGTTAAATTAGGCAGGGAATGTGGTACCTTAATGTTTTTGGTTCTTGAACTACTGATTAAAAGGTTGTGAGTTTGAATCTCAGGTCTGCCAAGTTGCTACAGCTGGGCCCTTGAGCAAGGGCCTTCACCCTCAGTTGTATAAAATGAGATAAATTACAGGTTGCTCTGAATAAGAGCATCTGCCAAAGACCAGAAATGTAAATGAAACCAAGTTGTGCAGCTGCATTTTGGATCATTTGCAGATGAAGAATTGCATTCAGAGAGAGAGAGCTGCGGTAGTCCAGTCTCTAAATGACCAGAGACTGAACAAGCACCTGAGTAGCCTGTGTGAATAAAAATGGCTGAATCCTTCTGATGTTGTACAGAAAAAAACGACATGAGAGTGTCACATTAGCAAGATGAGGAAAAGGACAGGTGACTGTCCATGGTTACCCCAAGGTTGTAAGCAGTGGCTGAAGGGGAGATCAGAGAGTTGTGCAGGGATATCGCAAGATCCTGATCTAGGGATGAATTACCCGGGATGATCAGCAGTTCAGTTTTGCTGGGATTGAGTTTCAGCTGATGAGCTGTCATCCACAATGATAGGGGAGAAGGAAAGAAGAGAAGTCTGTTGTTGCTGATGATGGGATTTTAATAACTGCAACTTAAGATCTGTTCTGCCAAAGTTTCAAGCGAATGTCTCCTGCTTCACTAGAGGACACAAAACCCTGGACCATGTATACACAAATGTGGCTGATGCTTACAAAGTGACACTTCTCCCCCACTTTGGACAATCTGACCAGATTGGCTGGATGAGGCTGACGCTGCTCTCCAGCAGCAGTTTTCACACCCTGACTGGAGTGAATTTGCTAACCAGGCCACCATAGACTCAGACACCAATATTAACACCTACACCAACTCTGTTTTGGAGCATATTAACAGATTTACATTTACATTTACGGCATTTAGCAGACGCCCTTATCCAGAGCGACTTATATTTTCATCTCATTTTTTTATACAACTGAGCATTTTTGGGGTTAAGGGCCTTGCTCAGGGGCCCAGTAGTTGCAGCTTGGTGGACCTGGGATTCGAACACACAACCTTCCAATTAGTAGTCCAATGCCTTAACCACTAAGCTACCACATCCCCAACAGATGTGTGGACGAGGTGACCACACAGAAAACAATCATTTTGTTCCATAACCAGAAGCCCTGGATGAACCGGGAAGTTCACTTCTGCTTAAAGCACGCAACACAGCCTTCAGGTCTGGTGACAGGGAGGCCTATAGCTTCGCCAGGGCCAATCTGAGGAGGGGAATATGCAAAGCCAACTCTGCTGGCCCAAGGCCATGTGGCAAGGGATCCAGGCCATCACTGACCATCAAATCACCCAGCACATCATCTACTACCAGCTCTGCCTTACTCCCAGATGAGCTAAATCACTTCTATGCTCATTTTGAAAAAGAGAGGATGGAGCCCATGCTCAAGGCTGAGCTACTACCAGGCGAGCAGCCAATCACTCTCTCCACCTCTGAAGTGTGTGCTAATCTGAGCAGGGTCAATGCACGAAAAGCAGCTGGCCCCGATGGCATCCCTGGCTGGGTGCGTGCTACTCTGAGCAGGGTCAATGCCCAAAAAGCAGCTGGCCCTGATGGCATCCCTGGTCGGGTGATTAGAGCCTGTGCAGAACAACTGACTGAAGTCTTCATGGACATCTTTAACCTGTCCCTAGCTCAGTCAGTTGTTCCCACCTGCTTTAAGTCAGCTACCATTGTGCCTGTGCCTAAGCACTCTGCTACAGTGACACCCAGTGACTTTCATCTGGTCACATTCATCCCTATCATAGCAAAGTGCTTCAAATGGCTGGTCCTCACCCACCTCCAAGACTGTCTACCTCCCACTCTGGATCCACACCAGTTTGCTTATCGCCGCAACTGGTCAACAGAGGATGCCATCTCCACAGCGTTTTATTCTGCTCTGACTCACCTGGACATCCCCAACACTTACGTCAGGATGCTGTTTATTGACTTTAGTTCAGCATTTAACACAGTCAGCCCGTCCAAGCTAACCTTGAAGCTTAAACAGCTTGGAATTAGTACTCCTCTCTGCAATTGGACCGACCACAGTCTGTCAGACTGGACAACCTGACATCCTCCAGTCTCATCCTCAACACTGGAGTTTCCCAAGGATGTGTATTGTCCCCTCTCTTATACTCTCTCTTCACTCATGACTGCATACCTGTACATGCCTCTAACAGCATTATCAAGTTTGCAGATGACATCATGGTGATAGGCCTAATCAAAGGATGGAGCTACTGTTGAGCATGTACCCAGTTTTAAGTTCCTCTGGGTCCACATCTCTGAGGACCAACAGCGCCTTTATTTTCTGAGGAGACTGAAAAAGGCCCACCTCTGCTCCAAGATTCTTGTGAACTTTTATCACTGTACCATTGAGAGCATCATCACCAACTGCATCTCAGTCTGGTACGGCAACTGCACAGCTACAGACCTTCAGCGGGTGGTGAAAACCGCCAAACATATCACTGGCACTCAGCTACCCACCATCAAGAGTATTTACAATAAACGCTGCCTGCAGAGGGCGAAAGGCATTATCCAAGACTCCTCTCACCCGAATCATGGACTATTTACCCTCCTCCCATCCAGAAGGCGCTTCTCAGTGTCTTAGTGCCCGCACAAACAGACTTGCTTCTTCCTCTACAAACAGAAATAGCTTCTTCCTTGTGGCTGCTTCCTTACTGAACAGCTGAACACACTGATACACTGTAATATCTGTGTACATTTACTTTACCTCACTGTTTTCCACCTTGCATCTTTGCACTATATAAATTATACAACTGGTTTTGCACTATTGTACATTTTTATCCTGTACATAACAGTACTATTTAAACATCAGACACATTGCAGCTAGCAGACGGTGGGATTAGCCTGCTTGTCTGCTCCCTGGCCCTGGCTCTGGATTGTCACAGATTAACTAGATCTGCTCTAAGACTATGTGCTATACTGCAAGAAATGAGAGCAGCACCTTCCCGAGTGGGATGGACACTGTCCGGTCCTGACAGGCCAGCCTTGCCCTCAAAAGAGCTTCAATTATCTATGAAGCCCACATTGTTTTGGGAGCACCACCTGGACATTCAGCAGTTCAGTGTGCATAACTTGCTGTAAGCTACATTGCTATGCCACATTGGGATGGGGAGAGAGCATATTACAGCATCGGAAATCGCCTTCGCTAATTTAAACACCTCTACAATATTACTCTTAGTAATCTTAGTAAACGACATATATAATTAGCTCCTACATGGAAATCTACTTTACAGAACCTATGCTTGCCTAGGACCCTAAGATTACCTGCTACCTCCAGCGCCCTGGCTCCCAGAATACACCTAACAGTGCTGCTGGAGCCCCTAGCTAATTTCACATGCAGATAGAGATTGATATGTAAGGTTATATATACAGATATAACCAGAGCTCTTTAAACATACCACTGTACAGTGCATGCAGATACAAACTCTGGCTATAATTAATGCATTAATGAATTAATTCATTAACTAACTTCTATGGTCTTAGCTTAACAAACAATAAACTACTAATGAGACTACAACAATAAATTACTAATGAGAAAAAAATTAATCACAATCATATACACCTACAGGAGAGAGTAAGAGTGTAAATGAGTTGTTACTATAGAAACAATCACATGTTAGAAATGACATTAATATGCAGCTGTCTAATTAATTAACACTTTCTGACCAATCAGAACCAAGAACTGAACAGTGCTACGATGTGTGTGTGTGTGTGTGTGTGTGTGTGTGTGTGTGTGTGTGTGTGTGTGCTGTAGTGAGAGAGAGAGTGTGAAATTCTTTTTGACATCTGAGGTTGAGAATTTGAGTGTGCCAATGTCATGTGTGTGTGTGTGTGTGTGTGTGTGTGTGTGTGTGTGTGTTTTTCTGTGTGTGGGCGTGAGTGCCTTCCCTAACATAGTACTCATTCCTCTGACTCTGCCCATGGTAACCACCTGTCACCTGTCACTCCAAACTTAGCAACAGTTCAGGTTCAGTGTGTGTGTGTGTGTGTGTGTGTGTGTGTTTTTACTTTCTCACAGGAATGGTTAAATGTGAGCACAGAGGAGCTTCACCCAGCAGGTTAGAAGTAAAATGTGTGTGTGTGTGTGTGTGTGTGTGTGTGTGTGTGTTATATTCAGTGTTTCATGACTATGTGTATTGAAAATTTGAATCTTGTGTTTAATGTCACTCATTCACAGTGTACTTTACTTATTTTACTTTTACTCACTCTCCTGTCTTTAGATTTATGTTACACCTGAGATGATTATAATGAGATGGATTTGAGATTTGAAATGATTTGGATTCTCTCACTGTGTTGTGTCTCCAACTGCAGATCTCAGTTTTATTTGTTTTACATTAATTCTCATAGACGTGGATGAATATGAAGAGCAGATAATAGACTACTAATCAAAGTCAACTGCACCATAAGGCACATTATCTCAGTGTATAAACATAAAGATTTAACTGTTTAGCTTTACAAAAATTCCCCTTAGTGCTCAGAGTTCTGTAATGTGAGTCTTGGTGAATTCTTTATTTTTTCCTTATTTGCTGTTCCTAGGATAGTTTTGTTCTTAAAGCCTGTATGTTTGTAAGCAGTGAGTAGGATTCATCAAATTTTGCTTATGCACGAGGAAGTGTGTACATTTCCACACTCTCCTGACCAGGCGTATGGAAGACTAGTGGTGTAAAAGTGGAACAGCAGGTAAACTGACTGAAATCTTCTCCAGGTATCATGTATCGTCATATAGCTGGAAGAGTAAATTCTAATTTCGGAGATCAGACAGGTGACACAGAGAGAATGATGAGTAACATTGAATAAAATATTTAAAGATGGGTTTTGCCTTGCTTGAAGATTTGGCACATGCAGCTTTTTCCGTGGTCATTGTGTACAGCTGTGGACATGCAAGTGTGATAAACAATGAACTCAGAAAGCACACTGACCTGTTAGTTCCTCAGGTGCTCTTGGTTGGTGCTGTAGAAAGGACATTGTTTACATTTACATTATTTACTGCCCAGTGTCACCCAGATGAGCATGAGGTTTCCTTCTTCCTGAGTTTATCCTCACCACCGTCACCTCAGGCTTATCATTAGGAATAAATGTTAGAGATAAATAATAACTTAACTTTAAACTTTATCATTTTTATTATGTTTATGTTTCTATATTTCTGTAAAGTTGCTTTGAGACAATGTCCATTGTTAAAAGTGCTATACAAATTGAATTTAATTAAGAATCAGAGTGGGATTATAAATCATTATAAACACAGAGAGTGGGATTAGAAATCATTATAAACACTGAGAGTGGGATTATAAATCATTATAAACACAGAGAGTGGGATTATAAATCATTATAAACACTGAGAGTGGGATTATAAATCATTATAAACACAGAGTTCGATTATAAATCATTATAAACACTGAGAGTGGGATTATAAATCATTATAAACACTGAGAGTGGCATTATAAATCATTATAAACACAGAGAGTTCGATTATAAATCATTATAAACACAGAGAGTGGGATTATAAATCATTATAAACACAGAGAGTTCGATTATAAATCATTATAAACACAGAGAGTGGGATTATAAATCATTATAAACACAGAGTTCGATTATAAATCATTATAAACACTGAGAGTGGGATTATAAATCATTATAAACACTGAGAGTGGCATTATAAATCATTATAAACACAGAGAGTGGGATTATAAATCATTATAAACACTGAGAGTGGGATTATAAATCATTATAAACACTGAGAGTGGCATTA
>JAUCMX010000003.1:302500-400000 GCA_033459395.1 Hemibagrus guttatus
TCTTCTTCTCCTTCCTCTTCTTCTTCTTCTTCCTCTTCTTCCTCGTGTTCTTCTTCTTCTTCATCTTCTTCCATCTTCTTTGTCTTGCTCTTCTTCCTCTTCTTGTTGTTGTTGTTCTTCTTCTTCTCACTCTTCTTCCTCTTGTTGTTGTTCTTGTTCTTCTTCTTCCTCTTCTTCTTCTTCTTCTTGTTCTTCCTCTTCTTCCTCCTCTTCTTCTTCTTCCTCTTCTTCTTCTCCCTCTTCTTCTTCTCCCTCTTCTACCTCTTCCATCTTCTTCCTCTTCTTCCATCTTCTTCCTCCTCCTCTTCCTCTTCTTGTTCTTCTTCCTCTACTTCTTCTTCTTCTGCCTCTTCTTCCTCTTGTTCTTCTCCCTCTTCTTCCTCTTCTTCCTCTTGTTCTTCTTCTTCTCCCTCTTATTCCTCTTGTTCTTCTTCTTCTTCTGCCTCTTCTTCCTCTTGTTCTTCTCCCTCTTTTTCCTCTTGTTCTTCTCCCTCTTCTTCCTGTTCTTCTTCTTCTTCTTCTTCTTCTTCTTTTTTTATTATTATTATTATTATTGTTTACCTCTAAAGTGGAAATGAGTGAGTTTTTCTCTGTACATTAAATCATTTTAAAGGTCCCTATATCCACATTCCAAATATCTAAACTGAAGGTAAAAGTATTGTAGCTCTTTTCTGAGAGTCTGCAGGAGCAGATTCCACTTCCTGTTCCTCTCCTCTTTATGTTCACTCCCATCTCTAAGTTTATATACAGGAAATAATGACCTTAAGATAATAAGTGTCTGTCTACTCTGCTCTCTCTGTCTGTTTCTCCCTCCCTCTCCCCTCTCCCTCTGCGCATGCGTGGTGAAGAAGCAAGTGTGGCTTGCAGAGCGTGTGAGAGCGGTTGGCGTTTTGCCAATTTTTCGGCACTAAGTGCAATTCTTCCCTTTAATATCTCGGAATATTTTTATACTTATTGTGTGAGTGTGTGTGTGAAAAATAACAGTGTGTGTGTGTGTGAGTTGCGTGGTGAAGCATGGCTATTTTTGGGTCCAAACGCAAAGCTGTGTGTGAGTTGGACTCGCCGTCACGGTGTGTATGTAGTGTGTGTAGTGTGTGTGGCAAGAGTAGAAGAATGTGGTCTAGTGGTCAGTAACGTGGTGGGGATTGAGAATATTGTCTCTGCCTCCAGAATGAACCGTGCTATTGTGGTGTTTTTGAATAATGTTAAAAAAGTGAGAAAACTGACCCAGAAAGGAATAGTGATTAATAATGAGACGAGATTATCGGTAAAGAGCTATCTCGGTACGGGGGAACGGTCTCCCCCATTAAGAAAATCCCCCTTGGCTGTAAGTCTCCACAGGTGAGACACTTGGTGTGGCTTAGGGGAATGGTGTTCATGGTGTTTAAAGAAGGTGTGGAGGAGCTGAACGCTGTTTTTAAATTCACTGTAGATGGATTTGACTACAATATATTCCTCTCTTCTGATGCAGACATGAGGTGTTTTAAATGTGGTAAGATAGGACATCTTGTTCGGGCCTGCCCTGAGAGTGACCCCGGTGTTTCTGAGCGACTGGGGCAGAACGCAGCCGAGTCGGCTGGGGTTGTTCCACCTGTGGCTGCAGTTCGGGGCCCGGATGCTACTGCACCAGACCCGAAAGAGAGTGAGCCCCAAGCTCAGCCTGCAATCCAGAAGCCCACTGGAGCTACACCAGCCCCAGAAAAGCTGTGCTTCAAACCCGCCGTGGGAGAGCCATGCTCGGGTCAATCGGGCTGGGAGAAGCCGTGCTCTACTGAGAAAAGCTCAGTGGGTTCTGGAGCAGTGCTGGAGCTGCCTGCGCTGACAGAGGCATGGAGGTGCAGGGCAACCGCATGGAAACACCGGACACTACACCAGTACAGGGGGACGGGGGAGACGTGGACATGGTGGATGAGCCCGTTTTTAAAGTACCAAATAAAAGGAAAAAACAAGGTAAGGGACAAGGGGGAAAAAGCAGGCTAAAAAAGAGACGAAGGTGGAGGAAGGAGAATCGGACAGTGATGACCGCATCTCAGACTCGGTTTTAACTTTCGATTCTCAGGAGGAACAGATTAATGTCGTTTATAGTGCAGAGGACATTAAAGAGTTTTTAAGGAACACCAAATGGCAGAAGAATGTGGCACTAGAAGAGTTTTTCCCTGACCGCAAACAGTTCATTCACGATGTTAAGTTCTTCAGAAGAGAAGGAGCGTTTGTTGATGTAGAAACTTTCCGTCTGAAGAAAGTGATAACGAGAGTGAATAGGGAAAACTCTGACCATGAGTAATGTGTGGTGTTTTTTATGTTAGAGTGGTTTTTACCCTCTGTTTGGTTTTATTTATTTTATTTATTTTAATGATTGGAATTAATATTGTGAGTTTAAATATTAATGGAGCAAGAGAGCAGAACTTCAGGAGCTTGACAGATGGATCAGTAGAGGTGCAGTCATTGGTGTAAAGGGAGAAGAGCAGTGGGGAGAGGACGCAACCCTGGGGGGCACCAGTGCTGGTGGTGCGGCTGTTTGACGTGAATTTCCCCAGTTTCACTAGCTGATGCCTATCTGTCAGAAAGCTGGTGATCCACTGACAGAGAGAGCTAGGGACAGAGAGCTGGATTAGTTTGGTCTGGAGGAGTGTTGGGATGATGATGTTGAAGGCCGAACTAAAGTCCACAAACAGGAGCCTCACATAAGTCCCTGATTTGTCCAGATGCTGTAGGATGAAGTGCAGTCTCATGTTGACTGCCTCATCCCGGGACCTGTTTGCTCGGTAAGCAAACTGCAGGGGGTCCAGTAAGGGTCCAGTGATGTTCTTCAGATAAGCCAATACCAGTCTTTCAAACAACTTCATGACCACAGACGTTAAAGCAACAGGTCTGTAGTCATTAAGTCCTGTTATCTTGGGTTTCTTTGGGATGGGGATGATGGTGGAATGTTTGAAGCAGGCAGGGACTTCACACAGCTCCAGTGATCTATTGAAGATCTGTGAAAAGATGAAGGTCAGCTGATCAGCACAGGTTTTCAGACAGGCTGGTGTGACACCGTCTGGGCCTGGTGCTTTTCTTCTCTTCTGCTTCAGGAAGATCTAACACACATCATCTTCACTGATCCAAAGTGCGGGGGGGGGGGGGGGGGGTTGCTGGGTGTGTTAATGGTTGTGTAGAGAGATGTTCAGATGGGGCGTGGGGTGTTAGACCGTCAGTTTCAAATCTGCAGTAAAACTCATTCAGGTCTTCAGCAAGTTGTTGATTGGCCTCAGTGCTGGGGGATGGTGTCTTGTAGTTTGTGATGTCTTTCAGGCCTTTCCACACTGAAGCAGGGTCGTTGGAAGAGAACTGGTTTTCCAGCTTTTTAGTGTAGCTCCTCTTACCCACCCTAATCTCCTTATTCAATGTGTTTCTGGCCTGATTGTACAAGACTCTGTCCCCATTCCTGAAGGCATCCTCTTTGGCCTGACGAAGATATGAGTTTTGCTGTGAACCATGGCTTATCATTGTTGAATGTTAAATATGTCCTGGTAGGGATGCAAATGTCTTCACAGAAACTGATATATGATGTTACAGTCTCTGTGAGCTCATCCAGATCTGTGGCACCAGCTTCAAAAATACTCCAATCAGTGCATTCAAAACAGGCTTGTAAGTCCTGCTCTGTTTCGCTGGTCCATCTCTTTACAGTCCTTACTACAGGTTTAGCAGATTTAAGTTTTGCCCTGTATGTTGGGAGAAGATGAACCAGGCAGTGGTCAGAGAGTCCTAAAGCTGCTCTGGGGACAGAGCGATATGCATCCTTTATTGTGGTGTAGCAGTGGTCCAAAATATTTTTGTCTCTGGTGGGACACGAAATGTGTTGTTTGAATTTTGGCAGTTCATGTGAGAGGTTTGCTTTAATAAAAGTCCCCGAGAATGATAATAACAGAGTCCGGGTGTTGTTGCTCTGTGTGTGTGATCTGATCAGCCAGGTGTTGTAGAGCCGAGCTCACGTGTGCTTGCGGTGGAATGTAAACACTCACAAGAATGAATGAGGAAAACTCCCGCGGAGAGTAGAACGGTTTACAGTTGATGAAGAACGCTTCCAAATCAGGACAGCACATCTTCTTCAACGCTGTTACATCTGTACACCACCTTTCGTTGATGTAGAAGCATGTCCCACCGCCACGCGATTTCCCCGCTGATTCTGCGACCCGATCCGCTCTGAACAGCTGGAAGCCCGGCAGATTAAGCGCGTTGTCCGGAATGGCGTCGTTCAGCCAGGATTCAGTGAAACACAGCAGCAGAGTTTGAAAAATCCTTATTTGTCCAGGAGAGCAGAAGAAGTTTGTCCATTTTGTTGGGTAGAGAGCGGAGATTCTCCAGATGGATGCTGGGCAGCACCATTCTAAAGCCGCGCTGTCTGAGCTAGACGAGCGCGCCGGCTCGCTTCCCCCGCTTGCGCTTCTTAAAGCGTTTGAACAGCGCCACTGCTCCGCCAACTACAATGTCCAGCAAAACGTCTGAATAATTGAAAACTGGTAGAATATTGTGTGGTGTGTTCTGCCGAATGTCCAGCAGTTCATCCCTGGTAAAACTGATTAAGTTTGAGAAACAAAAAACAGGAAAAACTAACAAAAACAAAACAAACACTGGAGAGCTGCACACTGAGGCAGCCATCTGTGGCGCCATCGTGATCTCATCTATGTGCCCCTTTTAGAGTGTACAGAGGGATCAGGCAGGGCTGTTCCCTCTCAGGCATGTTGTACTCTCTGGCGATTGAACCTCTTTTAAACAAGTTAAGGAGTCATCTATCTGGTTTTAATATTCCACACGCTAATGCCTCAGTATATTTATCAGCTTATGCAGATGATCTGGTAGTCATGATAAACACACAAGAAGACGTGAATGTTTTAACTGCTATTTTAAATGACTTTCAGATTTTATCCTCTGCCAAGGTTAACTGGACAAAGAGTGAAGCCATTTTAGTTGGGGAGTGGGGAGGTGGGCAACCTTCACTACCAGGAGGCTTAGCGTGGAAAAGAGGTGGTTTTAAATACTTGGGTGTCTACCTGGGGAACAATGAGTTTTTAAACAAAAACTGGGAAGGTTCTGTAGAGCACGTGAAGGGCAGACTGAGCAGGTGGAAGCGGCTGGTCCCAAAGATGTCTTACAGGGGGCGAACGCTGGTCATCAACAACCTCGCCACATCGTCCCTCTGGCACAAGCTGGCATGCGTAGATCAGCCGCCGATCCTGCTAGCGAACATCCAGGCCCAGTTGGTGGACTTCTGGAATGGTCTACATTGGATTCCACAGAGCGTTCTCCACCTGCCGAAAGAGGAAGGAGGGCAGGGGCTGGTCCAGCTATCTAGCAGAGCTGCAGCCTTCCGACTCCTGTTCATCCAGAGACTCCTCACTGGACCCAGAGACCTAGTATGGAGAGCAGCAGCCAGTGGATTATTACACACAGTTAAAGGACTGGGGCTGGACAGAGCTTTGTTTTTAATGGACACCATAGTGCTGGACATTTCTGGATTACCAATTTTTTACCGTGGACTTTTTAAGATCTGGAATGTTTATAAAAAACAAAAGAAAGGCTGTCGAACAGTACACTGGCTGCTGGAGGAGCCTCTGGTATACGGTGGGTGACTGGACATCTCCGGTGTGACCGTCCCTGCACTGTCCAGAACACTCGTCTCCTCGGGCATTGTGATGCTCCGGGAGCTCTTGAACGTCGTGGGGTCAGATTTGTCAAGGGCAGAGGACCTGGCAGTGCGTATGGGACTGCGGTCCCTGCGTGTTGTCAATCAGCTCCTACACCGCTGGAGATCTGCACTTACATCAGAGGAGCGTATTCAGCTGATGGACTATCAACACACAGAGACTGGTCCTGCAGAGGACGAACCCTTTCCCCGGCTGAACATTGCTCCTGAACTCGACGGGTGTGCAGGGCCCCTCCTGGAGTGCCGGATTGAAGGGGAGATGGACTTTGGGTCAGTGTCAGGGAAGCTGCTCTACAGAGCCTGTGTTAAGGTTTTAAATAAGAAGAAGCTGAGTGGGAGGGTGGACACCCCATGGAGAAGTGTACTGGCTTTTAATGGTGATATTAAACCAGAGTGGACGCACTGTATAAACCACCATTAACCAAAAAAGCTGCCGACCTCCAATGGAGGATTTTACATGGTATTATCTCTCTTATTTTAAACCCTGATGTTGTACATGACTGTCCGTTCTGTTCACAGAGAGAAACTGTTTTTCATGCTTTTATTCACTGCTCCAGGTTACAGTCACTGTGTGTGTTTTTACGGAGCATTTTAAGGTCTTTTAATGTTGATTTTACTGTTCAGTGTTTTATTCTTGGTGTTAAATACATCAGGAAACACAGGTTCAGGTGCCAACTGATCAATTTTATTTTTGGTCAGGCAAAAATGGCAATATACCTGAGCCGGAAAAACCGGGTAGCACAAAACACTGACTGCGAGGCCACAAGAATTTTAAAGAGGCTGATCAAATCAAGAATTTTAATTGATTTTAATTTTTATAAGAGTATGAATGATTTGGACATGTTTAAGTGTGTGTGGTGCTGTGAGAATGCTGTGTGCTCTGTTGCAGAAGGAGAACTCAACTTTGCAGCAGAGATAAACTAATCATCACTGCTGTTTAACTCATTTACTGAAAGTATTTGAATACATTCTTATTTATTTATTTATTTATCTATTATTTATTTATTTATTTATTTATTTATTTACTCATTAAGTCACTCTGTGTATGATATGTGACTTGTGTAAATAAAGTTTTGTAAAAGTCAAAAAAAGTCTCTCTCTCTCCCTCTATCTACCTCCTCTCTTTCTCTCTCTCCCTCTCCCTCTCTCTCTCCCTCTCATCTAACTCCTCCCTTTCTCTCTCTCTCTATTTCTCTCTCTCTCTCTCTCTCTCTCTTTCTTTCTCTCTCTCTCTCTCTCTCTCTCTCTCTCTCTCTCTCTCTCTCTCTCTCTCTCTCTCTCTCTCTCTCTCTCTCTAGGACAGCACAGGGCTGAGGTTGTGGAAGAGAAGATGGTTTGTTTTGTCTAATTACTGTCTCTTTTACTATAAAGGTAAGTCATGCACTCTGTGTGTGTCAGTGTGTCTCTCTCTGTGTGTCTGTGTGTGCGTCCGTGTGTATCTCTGTGTGTGTGTGTGTGTGTGTGTGTGTGTGTGTGTGTGTGTGGTTGCTTTAATGTTTATAATTCATCATCCGTTATTAACTGGGATGTGACCTCTGACCTCCTCACACCGAGTCTTGATTGATTTTGACCACAACAAATGTCCAGTCTCTGTTATAGGCCTTCTCAGAATCTGCCTTTATCTAAAGTTTAGATGTAAATGTAATATTTCCTGGATCCTGCTACATGATCTAAACATCACTGTCAAGAAGGTTCCCAGGCCTGTGGAGGCTGAAAGTCAGATCTTAGCTCCTATAAGAAGCTGTCACTGAGTGTCACTGAGTGTCACTTCTACATCGCATGTTTGTGTCTGAACACTGGGACGTGAACACACTCCATGTCTGCTTCACTGAAATCTGACTCTTTTAAAGTGTTTTATTAATGTAAAAAAGTCATTGAATTAAATGATGCACAGTCTGAATAATTCAGTTCTCTTAAATGGAACTTATTACAGGCGCATATATTACAAAAACCAGAGCAAGGGCTAATACAGTCTCTCTCTCTCTCTCTCTCTCTCTCTCTCTCTCTCTCTCTCTCTCTCTCTCTGTGTCTCTCTCCCTCTAACCCCCTCTCTCTCTCCCTCTCACCCCCCCCCCCCCAGACAGTAGGGAGGAGTGTGTGTTAGGGAGTCTTCCTCTCCCCAGCTATAAGATTTTCCTCTGCTCTCCAGGAGAGTGTAAGAACAGGAAGTATGCCTTTAAGGTGTGTATCTGTATGTGTGTTTCTGTGAGTATGTGTGTAGGTGTGTATCTGTATGTGTGTATCTGTGAGTATGTGTGTAGGTGTGTATCTGTATGTGTGTATCTGTGAGTATGTGTGTAGGTGTGTATCTGTATGTGTGTATCTGTGAGTATGTGTGTAGGTGTGTATCTGTGTGTAGGTGTGTATCTGTATGTGTGTATGTGTGTATCTGTGAGTATGTGTGTATGTGTGTATCTGTGAGTATGTGTGTAGGTGTGTGTATGTGTGTATCTGTGTGTATGTGTGTATCTGTGTGTATGTGTGTATCTGTGAATATGTGTGTATCTGTGAGTATGTGTGTAGGTGTGTATCTGTGTGTAGGTGTGTATCTGTATGTGTGTATCTGTGAGTATGTGTGTATGTGTGTATCTGTGAGTATGTGTGTAGGTGTGTATCTGTGTGTAGGTGTGTATCTGTATGTGTGTATCTGTGAGTATGTGTGTATCTGTGTGTATGTGTGTATCTGTGAATATGTGTGTATCTGTGAGTATGTGTGTATCTGAGTGTGTGTAGGTGTGTATCTGTGAGTATGTGTGTAGGTGTGTATCTGTGAGTATGTGTTTGTGTGTATCTGTGAGTATGTGTGAATCTGTGAGTATGTGTGTAGGTGTGTGTATCTGTGAGTATGTGTGTAGGTGTGTATCTGAATATGTGTATCTGTGAGTATGTGTGTATATGTGAGTAGGTGTGTATGTGTGTATCTGTGAGTATGTGTGTATCTGTGAGTATGTGTGTATCTGTGAGTATGTGTGTATCTGTGAGTATGTGTATCTGTGTGGATCTGTGAGTATGTGTGTAGGTGTGTATCTGTGAGTATGTGTGTAGGTGTGTATCTGTGAGTATGTGTGTAGGTGTGTATCTGTGAGTATGTGTGTAGGTGTGTATCTGTGAGTAGGTGTGTGTGTGTGTAGGTGTGTATCTGTGAGTAGGTGTGTAGGTGTGTATCTGTGAGTAGGTGTTTGTAGGTGTGTGTGTGTGTGTAGGTGTGTATCTGGGAGTATGTGTGTAGGTGTGTATCTGGGAGTATGTGTGTAGGTGTGTATCTGTGAGTGTGTGTGTAGGTGTGTATCTGGGAGTATGTGTGTAGGTGTGTATCTGTGAGTAGGTGTGTGTAGGTGTGTAGGTGTGTATCTGTGAGTATGTGTGTAGGTGTGTATCTGTGAGTAGGTGTGTGTGTAGGTGTGTGTGTGTGTAGGTGTGTATCTGGGAGTATGTGTGTAGGTGTGTATCTGTGAGTATGTGTGTAGGTGTGTATCTGGGAGTATGTGTGTAGGTGTGTATCTGTGAGTATGTGTGTAGGTGTGTATCTGAATATGTGTATCTGTGAGTATGTGTGTATGTGTGTATCTGTGAGTATGTGTGTATCTGTGAGTATGTGTGTATCTGTGTGTATCTGTGAGTATGTGTGTAGGTGTGTATCTGTGAGTATGTGTGTAGGTGTGTATCTGTGAGTATGTGTGTAGGTGTGTATCTGTGAGTAGGTGTGTGTGTGTGTAGGTGTGTATCTGTGTGTAGGTGTGTATCTGTGAGTAGGTGTGTGTGTGTGTAGGTGTGTATCTGTGAGTATGTGTGTAGGTGTGTATCTGTGAGTAGGTGTGTGTAGGTGTGTGTGTAGGTGTGTATCTGTGAGTATGTGTGTAGGTGTGTATCTGGGAGTATGTGTGTAGGTGTGTATCTGGGAGTATGTGTGTAGGTGTGTATCTGGGAGTATGTGTGTAGGTGTGTATCTGGGAGTAGGTGTTTGTGTGTGTGTGTAGGTGTGTATCTGTGAGTATGTGTGTAGGTGTGTATCTGTGAGTAGGTGTGTGTAGGTGTGTGTGTAGGTGTGTATCTGTGAGTATGTGTGTAGGTGTGTATCTGTGAGTATGTGTGTAGGTGTGTATCTGTGAGTATGTGTGTAGGTGTGTATCTGTGAGTATGTGTGTAGGTGTGTATCTGTGAGTATGTGTCTAGGTGTGTATCTGTGAGTATGTGTCTAGGTGTGTATCTGTGAGTATGTGTGTAGGTGTGTATCTGTGAGTAGGTGTGTGTAGGTGTGTGTGTAGGTGTGTGTAGGTGTGTGTGTGTGTAGGTGTGTATCTGGGAGTATGTGTGTAGGTGTGTATCTGGGAGTATGTGTGTATCTGTGAGTATGTGTGTATCTGTGAGTGTGTGTAGGTGTGTATCTGTGAGTGTGTGTAGGTGTGTATCTGTGAGTATGTGTGTAGGTGTGTATCTGTGAGTATGTGTGTAGGTGTGTATCTGTGAGTGTGTGTGTAGGTGTGTATCTGTGAGTGTGTGTGTAGGTGTGTATCTGTGAGTGTGTGTGTAGGTGTGTATCTGTGAGTGTGTGTGTAGGTGTGTATCTGTGAGTGTGTGTAGGTGTGTATCTGTGAGTGTGTGTGTAGGTGTGTATCTGTGAGTGTGTGTGTAGGTGTGTATGTGTGAGTGTGTAGGTGTGTATCTGTGAGTGTGTGTAGGTGTGTATCTGTGAGTGTGTTTTAGGTGTGTGTGGGGTGTGTAGGTGTGTATCTGGGAGTATGTGTAGGTGTGTATCTGGGAGTATGGGTGTAGGTGTGTATCTGGGAGTATGTGTGTAGGTGTGTATCTGGGAGTATGTGTGTAGGTGTGTATCTGGGAGTATGTGTGTAGGTGTGTATCTGTGAGTATGTGTGTAGGTGTGTATCTGTGAGTATGTGTAGGTGTGTGAGTGTGTGTAGGTGTGTATCTGTGAGTGTGTGTAGGTGTGTATGTGTGAGTGTGTGTAGGTGTGTATCTGTGAGTGTGTGTGTAGGTGTGTATCTGTGAGTGTGTGTAGGTGTGTATGTGTGAGTGTGTAGGTGTGTATGTGTGAGTGTGTAGGTGTGTATCTGTGAGTGTGTGTAAGTGTGTATGTGTGAGTGTTTTAGGTGTGTATCTGTGAGTGTGTGTGTAGGTGTGTATCTGTGAGTGTGTGTAGGTGTGTATGTGTGAGTGTGTGTAGGTGTGTATCTGTGAGTGTGTGTGTAGGTGTGTATCTGTGAGTGTGTGTAGGTGTGTATGTGTGAGTGTGTAGGTGTGTATGTGTGAGTGTGTAGGTGTGTATCTGTGAGTGTGTGTATCTGTGAGTGTGTGTAGGTGTGTATCTGTGAGTGTGTGTAGGTGTGTATGTGTGATGTGTAGGTGTGTATGTGTGAGTGTGTAGGTGTGTATCTGTGAGTGTGTGTATCTGTGAGTGTGTGTAGATGTGTATCTGTGAGTGTGTGTAGGTGTGTGAGTGTGTGTAGGTGTGTATCTGTGAATGTGTGTAGGTGTGTATCTGTGAGTGTGTGTAGGTGTGTATCTGTGAGTGTGTGTAGGTGTGTATCTGTGAGTGTGTGTAGGTGTGTATCTGTGAGTGTGTGTGTTGGTGTGTGTGTGTGTGTGTAGGTGTGTACCTGGGAGTATGTGTAGGTGTGTATCTGGGAGTATGTGTAGGTGTGTATCTGTGAGTGTGTGTGTGTAGGTGTGTATGTGTGAGTGTGTAGGTGTGTATCTGTGAGTGTTTTAGGTGTGTATCTGTGAGTGTGTGTGTAGGTGTGTATCTGAGTGTGTGTGTAGGTGTGTATCTGTGAGTGTGTGTGTGTAGGTGTGCATGTGTGAGTGTGTAGGTGTGTATGTGTGAGTGTGTAGGTGTGTATCTGTGAGTGTGTGTAGGTGTGTATCTGTGAGTGTGTGTGTAGGTGTGTATCTGAGTGTGTGTGTAGGTGTGTATCTGTGAGTGTGTGTGTGTAGGTGTGCATGTGTGAGTGTGTAGGTGTGTATGTGTGAGTGTGTAGGTGTGTATCTGTGAGTGTGTGTAGGTGTGTATCTGTGAGTGTGTGTATGTGTGAGTGTGTAGGTGTGTATGTGTGAGTGTGTAGGTGTGTATCTGTGAGTGTGTGTATCTGTGAGTGTGTGTAGATGTGTATCTGTGAGTGTGTGGACAAGCATTATTATGCACCAGTGTCAAAAGTCTGTATAGAATTTTTTTTTTAATAATTACACTGATTTTTCTTAACTGTGTGTGTGTGTGTGTGTGTGTGTGTGTGTGTGTGTGTGTGTGTGTGCATGTTTGTAGGTGGTTCATCAGGGAATGCGATCATATTTGCTCAGTGCAGATACTCAGGAGGACATGTTGGGTTGGGTCAGAGCTCTCCGCCAGTCAGCATGCATGGAGAATGATGACCTCATCAACAGGTGAACCAATCACTCACTACTGACCACTTATATCATAGCAATTACAGCTAATATACAAATTTGGAGACTTATTTTGAACAAATGTTAACAGACACACACCACATTCAGGTTAAATATGTAAAAAAAAAAAAATGCTATCTATCATAGACGCTGCTCCAGCTATCACGACTTCTCTCAGCTAGGGGGCAGCACTGAGTCAGTAAACCCACTGCACATGTACAAGACCCAGAACAAACCCTGTCACACTGCAGGGGGCGTGGACATGGGGGAGCCCAGGGGCAGACACTGGCCCTCACACAGGTAACACATTTAGAGACGATGCATTTCACTGCTCTCTCTCTCTCTCTCTCTCTCTCTCTCTCCTTTTCTCTCTCTCTCTGTGCATATGAGTGTGTGAGGTGAGTGTATAGTTGAGAGTGTGGTGAGTTCTACTTCTCCTTTCTGACTTTTTCTATCTTGCAGTGAATGGTTTCTTGTTTTGTTTGGTTGTGGTAAATAAAGAGTTATATAACAGCGGTGTTTGAAGTTATTCCTCGGGTTTTGGCCAGTGCCTCTTTTTTTCAGGCATGGCACTCGAGCAGTTGACAAGGTGACATGGTATTAAAATAGCGGTTGGCGTGGACTGTTCAGTGGAGGAGTGTGTTTTGACGGGGGGAATGGTAGTGGAACATAGCTTCCTAAGTTCAGCAGCAAGGATGAATAGTGCTGTGGTCATTTTCTTGGAAACAGTTGAGAAGGTTGATCTGATTGTTGAACAGGGGATAGTTATTAGAAAAGATTTTTTCAAGTTTTTATTTTTTCAAGTTTTTTCACTGGCTAATCCTGCGAGGAAAGTTGTTTTTTCCAACGTACCTCCATTCATTAGCGATGAGATAATTGAGCGTGAATTACAAAGACATGGACAAATTGTCTCGACAATTAAAAAAATACCACTAGGTTGTAAGTCTCCTCTCCTGAAACATGTTGTTTCCTTTCGAAGACAACTTCACATGATTCTGATAAATGATGTGGAGGAATGGAACATTGTGTTGAAGTGTAGGATTGAAGGGTTCGATTATGTCATTTTCACTACAACTGAAACGATGAAATGCTTTAGATTTGGAAAACAAGGACATTTAGCTTGTTCGTGTCCTGAGCACCCTGCTTCCTTGCAGAGTGATGTACAGAATAGAGCACAATTCGGCTAAATTCTTGATAAAGCAAAGAGGTGAGGGATGTTTATCGAGTTACGATATACCTCATTTAAAAAAGATGCGGTTAGAGCAATTGTGTGATGATGGAAAGTAAATGGAGGACAACTAGATGTTGCTCAGATTGGCTGGTTTTACTTTGGTGTTTTTTTCTAATTATTGATTGAAAAGTAACTACAATAAATCTAAATGGAGCAAGAGATTTAAGGAAAAGAAGTCAGATTTTTCAAGTGTTTCAGATTAAAAATGTTGATCTAGCATTTGTACAAGAGAGACATAGTGATCTTTTTAATGAAGTTGATTGGAATAAAGGCTGGGATCGAACTGTAGATCTGAGTCATAAAACTAATATAAGTGCTGGTGTTGGATTCTTTTTTGCAAAGAGTCTCCCTCCGATATGTTACGAAGTAGAAGAGGTAGTGAAAGGAAGGCTTTTAAAGGTTGTTGAAAAATATGACAAACATTCATTTCCTTTAATAAATGTTTATGCTCCTGTAGTAGCAGCTGAAAGAATGGAATTATTACAGATCTTAACCAATGTCCTAGAAGATTGTGATCCTGAACATTCTCATTCTGGCAGGGGATTTTAACTGTACGGTGAATGACATTGATAGAAATAATTTAGAACCTCACACAGCTTCAAGAAAGTCAATACCAAAGTTGTGTAACCAATACCATTTCAATGTCACTAGGAGCATAGCCAAAAAGATCAAAGCACTTGAAAGTGATATTACTGAAATTCAGGGTTTGATCGAAGTAACAGGGAAAAATGACTGTTTTAAGATTTTAAAAGAAAAAAAGAATGTAAAAATGGAAAATC
The DNA here is from genome assembly GCA_033459395.1 of Hemibagrus guttatus. NCBI lineage: Eukaryota > Metazoa > Chordata > Actinopteri > Siluriformes > Bagridae > Hemibagrus > Hemibagrus guttatus. Next base: position 316,593 of record JAUCMX010000003.1, read on the forward strand.
TGGAAAATTTGGAAAATCTGTTGGTATACAAAGCACAAGGCACCTTAATTAGATCTCTTTTCCAGGATTTTTCTGAGATGGATGCTCCTTCAAAGTTTTTTTTTTTTTTGGTTTGGAAAAGAAGAATGGCCAAAGTAGATTTATTCATTGCCTGAAAGATGCTAATGGACGGGAGCTAAGCGAAGCATCAGATATACATCGGAGAATTATCGAGTTCTATGAGGAACTTTATAAAAGTGAATATGTGGAAGATGAACAATTGTGTGAAGATTTCCTCGGTTTTATAAAATTTATTGGGGTATCTTAGGTAGTGATTTTTTTGGAGGTTGTTTGTGATAGCATATTAAAGGAGAAACTAGCTTTAAGTTGTAGGTGTGCAGTGTTAACTTTATTACCAAAGAAAGGTGACTTGAAGGAAATTAAGAATTGGAGTCCAGTATTCCTTTTGAGTGTTGATTTAAAAATATTGTCAAAAACCTTGGCTAATCGTTTAAGGAAAGTGAGGGGGCAAATAATACATAATGATCAGTCATATTGTGTGCCTGAAAGATTAATAATTGATAACATCGCTGTAATCAGAGATGTTTTGGAAATGGCAAAATTGATGGGTCAAAATTTTGGTCTCATTTCACTGGACCAGGAGAAAGCCTTTGATCGAGTAGAGCATAAGTACTTATGGAATGTTTTTATGAGATTTGGTTTTCCCTATGAATTTATTAAATTAATTAAGATACTATATAGTGACATTGAAAGTATTGTAAAGGTCAGTGGTGGTTTAAGTGCTCCTTTTGGAGCTAATAGAGGGATAAGACAAGGGTGTTCCCTATCAGGGATGCTATATTCTATAGCAATTGAGCCATTTTTACTCAGATTGAAAACGGTTTTAATAGGTGTTACACTGTATGGTGTTTCGGAGGAGCATGAAGTCACACACACACTGCAGGCCGTCAACCCGAGGAAGGCGGCGGGACCCGATGGCATACCAGGACGTGTGCTGAAGGACTGCGTGAACCAGCTGGCTGGAGTCTTCACCAGGATATTCAACCAGTCCCAGTCCCAGTCCACTGTCCCACCCTGTCTGAAGTCCTTCACCATAATCTCTTTGCCTAAGAAACCCCACATCTCCAACCTCAACTGTCACGACTCGCACTAGAGGTGACCGCGAGAGGAATCCCTCGCCCGTGTTTTGAGATTACTTCCGGGTGCGCGCTGGCTTTAAAAATGCTGCGCACTTCCTGCGCAATGCGAAGTATATATTCTATGGGGATTACCGAGCATTTCATGATTGGATTGATTTTTATGTATGACTTGGATTGTTTAACGTTTTCTCTTTTGGATTACCTGTGTGGATTACTTGCTGTTACTGAACTGGACTGTTTAACGTTTATTCTATTGGATTATCTCTGTTGTATCTATTGCTGGCTTACTGATACTGGACTGTTTAAGGACTTCCGTTTCTCTGTCTTCTTGTGTGTTTGTACGCTCTTCTTTCATACACCGTTGCCAAACTCTGTGCCTGTTTCCGACTCAGTCTTTGCTCATCCCCTATCGCCAGTTTGGCGAATGGATCCAAACACCTCCGCCTCCGGCAGAGCTCCATTACAGAATACTTCGCCTATCATGGATCCAGCGGAGCTGCGCGACATCATAGTGTGGCAAGGGGCTTTTATCCGCTCCTACTAGGAACAGATGGAGTCGCTGCAAGACCAGCTACGCAGCGCGAGCCTCGCCGCATCACGGGACCCGCCCGCAGCTCGCGGTGAGTCACCCTGTCTAGCTTTGCCAGACAAGTTTGAGGGTTCTGCCGACCGCTGTCGGGGCTTCTTAAGACAATGTGAGGTGTTCTTCTCGCATCAGCCAGAGATGTATAGTAAGGAGGAAACCCAGTGTGCACTGGTTATGTCTTTACTAACTGATAGGGCATTGGAGTGGGCTTCCGCAGTGTGGGACGCCGATCCCCAAATTAGATCGTCATTTGTTTATTTCTCTGGCATGATTCGTGAGGTGTTTGAATACCTTGCAGGGGGCAAGGACATATCTATACAGCTCATGGAGCTACGCCAGGGCTCTGACGCCGCAGTGGACTACGCCATTAGGTTCCGCACCCTGGCAGCGCAGTCGGGGTGGAACGATGCGTCGCTATGGGCAGTGTTTAGGGCAGGACTGAAGCCTGAGCTCCAGGCGGAGCTAGCATGTCGCACGGAGGACACTACACTGTCTCAGTTTGTATCCACCTGGATAATCTCTTGCGCCAACACAAGGCAGGGCCATCACGTTTCTACTCCAGCTTCAGGGAGGAGGTCCCAGAACCCATGCAACTGGGGAGGTCCAGACTGGCTGAGCCGGCACAGCAACAATGGAGCTGGATGCGGTTGTGCTATAACTGCGGGGCTTCCGGACATCTAAGCCCTCGGTGTCCGGAGAGACCTTCATCGGCACAGGTGGGTGGCGATTCAAGGTTCTTCAGCCTACTGGTGCCGGTGTCGCTGTGTGTGTCCAATCGCGGCGTTTCTGTCTCTGCACTAATTGACTCTGGGGCGGCCGTCAACCTTATCGACGGGGCTTTGGTGGAGAAGCTCGGGATCCCCACTTTTCCCTGTTTACCACCTCTAAGGATTACGGCCATTGACAGTCATCCGATCGGTGAGGGTTACCTTAAACGTCAGACGGAACTGCTGAATTTCCGAGTAGGCCTTTTTCACCACGAACATTTGGCGTTCTACATCACTTCCTCCCCTGCCAACCCCGTGATCTTGGGATTCCCGTGGCTCAGGCGTCATGACCCCCAAATTTCCTGCAAGGAGAAGTGCCTGTGGGACCAGGTACCTAGGCCCTGTAGGACCTCTTGCGTGAGAAAATCGACCCTCACTATCCCCGCTCACCCTCCTCAGGAGTACGCAGAGTTTCGGGAGGTGTTCAGCGAGGAGAGGGCAGCTAGACTACCGGCGCATCAACCATGGGATTGTGCTATCGATCTGCTGCCTAACTCCTCTTTGCCTAGGGGGCGGGTCTACCCTCTTTCGCTACCAGAGTCTAAGGCCATGGAGGAGTACGTTGAGACCGCTCTGGCAGCAGGTCACATTCGGCCATTCACGTCACCGGCAGCAGCAGGTTTCTTTTTTGTGGGCAAAAAGGATGGAGGCTTACACCCATGCATAGACTATCGGGGTTTGAACGCCATCACCGTTCCTTACCCCTATCCTCTGCCCCTGGTACCTGCAGTGCTGGAGCAGCTGAGGGCAGCGAGGATTTTCACCAAGTTGGATCTTAGGAGCGCCTACAACCTGGTATGGATTAAAAAGGGGGATGAATGGAAGACCGCTTTCCACACAACTCACGGACACTACGAGTACCGAGTGATGCCCTTCGGCCTCACCAATGCCCCCGCAGTCTTCCAAGCCCTCATAAATGGGGTGTTTCAAGACCTGCTAGGGAAATGGGTCATTGCATACATAGATGACATCCTCGTGTACTCCGACTCCCTAGAGGAACATGTGCTGCACGTCCGGGAGGTGTTATCCCGGTTACAGCATCACCACCTGTACGTGAAACTAGAGAAATGTGAGTTCCACCGGTCCACGGTGACTTTCTTGGGCTACGTGGTCTCACGACGGGGCGTGGAGATGGACGTAGTTAAAGTCTGGGTGGTCACGGACTGGCCAGCCCCCACTACGGTGCGAGAGCTGCAGTGCTTCCTGGGTTTTGCTAATTTCTACAGGCGCTTCATTCACAACTACAGCTCGGTGGCAGGTCCGTTGACCTCATTACTGAGGGGGAAGCCCAAGAGACTGGCTTGGACAGACCAGGCCCGGGCGGCCTTTCAGCAGCTGAAGGATTGCTTTACCATGGCCCCCATCCTACGACACCCGGATCCAGACTTACCGTTTGTGGTGGAGGTAGACGCCTCCAGTAGCGGCCTCGGGGCGGTGCTTTCCCAACGACATGGACAACCAGGGAAGCTTCATCCATGTGCGTTTTATTCTAGGAAATTAACTACCGCCGAGGCTAACTATGACGTGGGCAACAGAGAACTTCTGGCGATCAAGGCGGCGCTGGAGGAGTGGCGTCACTGGCTGGAGGGAGCGCGTCACCCATTCCAGGTACTCACCGATCATCGCAACGTGGAGTACCTTCGGGGCGCCAAACGCTTAAACCCACGGCAGGCCCGGTGGGCCTTGTTCTTCACCCGGTTCCGGTTCATGGTGACATACCGCCCTGGGTCCAAGAACAGTAAGGCGGATGCGCTGTCACAGAAATTCGACAGTGCCGACGAGCCTGTATTGACCGAGCCCATCCTGCCGCCCACCCACATTCTGGCCCCGGTATGCTGGAACCTCGTGGAGGAGATCCAGCAGACTCATGCTGAGGAGCCGCCCCCTGCTGGTTACCCACCATCTAAGGTCTTCGTGCCCCCACAGTTTCGTACCCAAGTGATGCGGTGGGTACATGAAGCTCCCAGCTTGGGCCATCCGGGGGTCCGCCGATCTACTCAGCTCATCCGTCGCCGGTTCTGGTGACCATCCCTGGCGTTAGAGGTGGAAAGATACGTTCAGGCTTGCCCTTCCTGCGCCCAGGCATGGACTAGTCGTCAGCTTCTGGAGGGGCTGCTGGAGCCCCTTCCGATTCCCCAACGCCCCTGGTCCCACCTGTCAGTGGACTTTCTAACGGACTTGCCGGACTCAGGGGGTTACACTGCAGTACTGGTGGTAGTGGATCGCTTCTCCAAGGGGTGTAAGCTGATTCCCCTCAAGGGGTTGCCTTCGGCCATGCAAACTGCTGAGGCGCTGTTCATGCACGTGTTCCGGAACTTTGGTCTGCCTGAGGACATCGTATCGGACCGGGGGCCGCAATTTACCTCCCGGGTGTGGGGATCGTTATGTGTGCGACTGGGTATAGGCATCAGCCTGAGTTCCAGCTACCACCCCCAGTCTAATGGGCAAGCGGAGAGACTCAACCAAGAGATCGGTTGGTTCCTTAGGTCCTACTGTAGCAGGGAGCAGCAGCGGTGGAGTGAGTTTCTGCCTTGGGCTGAGTACGCCCAGAACTCTCTCATCCATTCCTCTACGGGTCTGACACCCTTTCAGTGCATGCTGGATACCAACCACCCCTGTTCCCGTGGTCGGGGGAGCCTTCCGATGTTCCAGTGGTGGAGGAGTGGTACCGGCAGAGTCAAGAGGTCTGGGAAAGGGCCCATGTGCGACTTCAGCGGGCAGTGCGCAAACAAAGGTTTCAGGCTGACCAGCGACGCCGCCCACACCCTTCCTACCAGGTGGGGCAGAAGGTGTGGCTGTCTACGCGGAACCTCCGCCTTAAACTGCCATGCCTCAAACTCAGCCCCAAGTTCATCGGGCCGTTTGAGATTGTTTGCCAGGTCAACCCGGTGGCGTATCGGCTGCAGCTTCCAGCGGAGTATCGCATCTGCCCCACGTTCCATGTGTCCCTCCTTAAGCCTGCGCATCCTTCGGCTGGGGATGTTCCGGACGGCGGGGAGTCACCACCGCCTCTGGACATTGAGGGGTCCCCGGCGTACCGGGTGCGTGCTCTCCTGGACTCCAGGCGTGTTCGTTCGCAGCTTCAGTACCTCGTGGACTGGGAGGGGTACGGCGTTGAGGAACGTTTGTGGGTGGAGGCAGCCGACATCCTGGATCCTTCTCTCACAGAGGACTTCCACCGCGACCACCCGAACAAGCCTGCTCCGTGCCCGAGGGGACGTCCGTGGCGTAGAACCCTGGGAGGTGTCCCTAGGGGGGGGGGCTCTGTCACGACTTGCGCTAGAGGTGACCGCGAGAGGGAGCCCTCGCCCGTGTTTTGAGATTACTTCCAGGTGTGCGCCGGCTTTAAAAACGCTGCGCATTTCCTGCGCGATGCGAAGTATCTTTTCTATGGGGATTACCAAGCGTTTCATGATTGGATTGATTTTTGTGTATGACTTGGATTGTTTATTGATTTCTCTTTTGGATTACCTGTGTGGATTACTTGCTGTTACTGAACTGGACTGTTTAACGTTTTCTCTTTTGGATTACCTGTGTGGATTACTTGCTGTTACTGAACTGGACTGTTTAACGTTTTCTCTTTTGGATTACCTGTGTGGATTACTTGCTGTTACTGAACTGGACTGTTTAACGTTTATTCTATTGTATTATCTCTGTTGTATCTATTGCTGGCTTACTGATACTGGACTGTTTAAGGACTTCCGTTTCTCTGTCTTCTTGTGTGTTTGTACGCTCTTCTTTAATACACCGTTGCCGAACTCTGTGCCTGTTTCCGACTCAGTCTTTGCTCGTCCCCCTATCGCCAGTTCAGGGAAATGGATCTGAACACCTCCGCCTATGGCGGAGCTCCATTACATCAACGACTACCGGCCAGTTGCACTCACTCCGGTGGTGTTTGAAATGCTTTGAAAAACTGGTCCGGGGTCACATCATGTCACTCCTGCCCCAGAGTTTTGACCCCCACCAGTTTGCTTATAGATCAAATAGGTCTACGGGGGATGCTGTAGCCACTTTCCTTCATGCTGCACTATCCCACCTGGAGCATCAGAGGAGGCTACTCTTTGTTGATTTCAGCTCCGCGTTCAACAACATCCTCCCCTACAAACTGATGGACAAACTGGAGGACTTGGTACTACAACACTCCACCTCAGGAAGAACATCACCCAGAGACTGCTGGTGCCCTTACTAACATACTGCATATGTGTGTGGTACACCAGTGGTACAGTGGCTCAGAGGAAAGCACTGCAGAGGGTCATTAACACAGCCCAGAAGATCATCGGCTGCCCTCTCCTCACTCTGGAAGAACTGCATAGCTCCCGCTGTCTCAAAAAAGCACAGAACATAATAAAGGACACCTCACACCCTGGACACCATTTATTTGAACTTCTGCCATCAGGTAGACGGTACAGATCATTAAAAACAAGGACAAATGGATTCAGGAACAGCTTCTATTCCACAGCAATAACCACACTCAATAGAACGAAAAAAATAACATGCTGCTAGTAAAAACAAGGTATTGTGCAATTGTCGACTGAATGTATGAATGTGTGAACACTATTTATTTTTATCTGTTTTTTATGCTCCTTTTTTAGTTTTATAATATAATGCACTGACAGGGTAGCATTTTTAAAGTGAAAGTGACCAGCTGGATGAAGAGCCAGTGACAGGGGGTAAGGAGAGTGCATAGGAGCCGGAGCAGGAGAAGGTAGGACCAGTCGAGGAGCTCATTGTGGAGATGGGTGAGGAGAAAGACCTTGAAGTGAGTGTGGCTCAGGAAGAGGAGACAAAAAGTGTAAAATGCCTCTGCTGCCTAGTGATATTAAGTGGAGTAGAGATGGTTTTAAATTTTTAGGAGTGTTTTTAGGATCTGAGTTTTTAGGTACTGGGAGGGCTTAATGGAGAAGATGTGTGCCCAGTTCTCTAACTGGAAATGGTTGCTTTCTCAGCTGTCCTATAAGGGAAGGGTCCTGTTAGCCAACAACCTTATCGTCTCAGCATTGCGGCATAAAATAGCCATACTGGACCCTTCTGTTGCTGTTATCAAGAACATTCAAGAGTCAAGAGAGAGTCAAGAGGCTTTTATTGTCATTCCAGTCGCATATAGCTGACGCAGTACATAGTGAAATGAGACAACATTTCTCCAGGACCCTGGTGCTACATTAAAACAACACACAACATGTAATTACAAAACTGAAACAACACAGAGCTAGGACAGAGGTTTGTTCTAGTTACATAATGTGCAAACAGTGCAAAGACAAGACAAACACAAGACAGGACACACAACATGTGCAATGTTGACAGAATGTGATATGCATTACATATACAGTGGGGCAAAAAAGTATTTAGTCAGCCACCAATTGTGCAAGTTCTCCCACTTAAAAAGATGAGAGAGGCCTGTAATTTTCATCATAGGTACACTTCAACTATGAGAGACAGAATGAGAAAAAAAAATCCAGAAAATCACATTGTCTGATTTTTAAAGAATTTATTTGCAAGTTATGGTGGAAAATAAGTATTTGGTCAATAACAAAGGTTCATCTCAATACTTTGTTATATACCCTTTGTTGGCAATGACAGAGGTCAAACGTTTTCTGTAAGTCGCCACAAGGTTTTTACACACTGTTGCTGGTAGTTTGGCCCATTCCTCCATGCAGATCTCCTCTAGAGCAGTGATGTTTTGGGGCTGTCGCTGGGCAACACGGATTTTCAACTCCCTCCAAAGATTTTCTATGGGGTTGAGATCTGGAGACTGGCTAGGCCACTCCAGGACCTTGAAATGCTTCTTACGAAGCCACTCCTTCGTTGCCCGGGCGGTGTGTTTGGGATCATTGTCATGCTGAAAGACCCAGCCACGTTTCATCTTCAATGCCCTTGCTGATGGAAGGAGGTTTTTACTCAAAATCTCACGATACATGGCCCCATTCATTCTTTCCTTTACACGGATCAGTCGTCCTGGTCCCTTTGCAGAAAAACAGCCCCAAAGCATGATGTTTCCACCCCCATGCTTCACAGTAGGTATGGTGTTCTTTGGATGCAACTCAGCATTCTTTCTCCTCCAAACACGACAAGTTGAGTTTTTACCAAAAAGTTCTATTTTGGTTTCATCTGACCATATGACATTCTCCCAACCCTCTTCTGGATCATCCAAATGCTCTCTAGCGAACTTCAGATGGGTCCGGACATGTACTGGCTTAAGCAGGGGGACACGTCTGGCACTGCAGGATTTGAGTCCCTGGCGGCGTAGTGTGTTACTGATGGTAGCCTTTGTTACTTTGGTCCCAGCTCTCTGCAGGTCATTAACTAGGTCCCCCGTGTGGTTCTGGGATTTTTGCTCACCGTTCTTGTGATCATTTTGACCCCACGGGGTGAGATCTTGCGTGGAGCTCCAGATCGAGGGAGATTATCAGTGGTCTTGTATGTCTTCCATTTTCTAATAATTGCTCCCACAGTTGATTTCTTCACACCAAGCTGCTTACCTATTGCAGATTCAGTCTTCCCAGCCTGGTGCAGGTCTACAAATTTGTTTCTGGTGTCCTTTGACAGCTCTTTGGTCTTGGCCATAGTGGAGTTTGGAGTCTGACTGTTTGAGGTTGTGGACAGGTGACTTTTATACTGATAACGAGTTCAAACAGGTGCCATTAATACAGGTAACAAGTGGAGGACAGAGGAGCCTCTTAAAGAAGAAGTTACAGGTCTGTGAGAGCCAGAAATCTTGCTTTTTTGTAGGTGACCAAATACTTATTTTCCACCATAATTTGCAAATAAATTCTTTAAAAATCAGACAATGTGATTTTCTGGATTTTTTTTTCTCATTCTGTCGCTCATAGTTGAAGTGTACCTATGATGAAAATTACAGGCCTCTCTCATCTTTTTAAGTGGGAGAACTTGCACAATTGGTGGCTAACTAAATACTTTTTTGCCCCACTGTATGTATGTGATGCATAGCAGCATGACCATTTGTAGTGTGCAAAAGTTAAAAATAATGCAAATAATTAATAGTTAACAGCGGTACCTCTTTCCTCAGGAGACTGAAGAGTGTGTATGAGGGTGTTTATGGGGTCATCCACAATGCTGTTTGCTTTGCGGATGCAGCGTGTGGTGTACATGTCCGTGATAGAGGGGAGAGAGACTCCAATGATCTCAGCTGTCCTCACTATCCGCTGCAGGGTCTTGCGATCCGAGATGGTGCAATTCCCAAACCAGGCAGTGATGCTGCTCAGGACGCTCTCGATGGTCCCTCTGTAGAACATGGTTAGGATGGGGGGAGGTAGATGGGCTTTCCTCAGCCTCCACAGGAAGTAGAGGCGCTGCTGGGCTTTCTTGCTGATGGAGGTGGTGTTGAGTGACCAGGTGAGGTTCTCCGCTAGATGCACACCAAGGAATTTGGTTCTCTTGACGATCTCCACAGGGGATCCGTCGATGAACAGTGGAGAATGGTCACTCTGTGCTCTCCTAAAGTCAACAACCATCTCTTTTGTATTGTCAACACCAGGCTGTTAGACGTTGCACCTCCTCTCTGCATGCTGACTCGTCGTTCTTGCTGATGAGACCCACCACGGTCGTGTCATCGGCGAACTTGACGATGTGGTTCGAACTGTGCATTGCTGCACAGTCGTGAATCAGCAAAGTGAACAGCAGTGGGCTGAGCACACAGCCCTGAGGGGCTCCAATGCTCAGTGTGGTGGTGCTAGAGAAGCTGTTCCCGATTCTGACTGACTGAGGTCTCCCTGTCAGGAAGTCCAGGATCCATTTGCAGAAGGAGGTGTTCAGGTCCAGCAGACGCAGTCTCTTAATCAGGTGCTGAGGGATGATTGTGTTGAATGCTGAACTAAAGTCTATGAACAGCATTCATACATATGTGTCCATATTGTCCAGGTGTGTGAGGACAGATGGAGGGTTGTGGTGATGGCATCGTCCGTGGAGTGATTCGGACGATACGCAAACTGCAAGGGGTCCAGTGAGGGCGGTAGCTGGGTCTTGATGTGCCTCATGACGAGCATCTCGAAGCATTTCATCACGATGGGTGTGAGTGCGATGGGACGATAATCATTGAGGCATGAAACTGTAGACTTCTTCGGCACGGGGACAATAGTCGTTGTCTTGAGGCACGTAGGAACAACGGCTCAGGGAAATGTTGAAGATGTCAGTGAAGACATCTGCTAGCTGTTCTGCACATTCCCTGAGCACTCTGCCAGGAATGTTGTCTGGTCCAGCAGACTTCCGTGGGTTAACTCTGCATAGAGTTCTCTTCACATCAGCCATGGATAGTCCTAGCACCTGGTCATTGGGAGGAGGGATGGTCTTCCATACTGCTACATTGTTCTGTGCCTAGAACCAAGCGTAGAAGTCATTCAGCACATCTGGGAGGGAGGCGTCACTGTCACAGGAAGATGGTGTGCTCTTGTAGTTTGTGATCGCCTATATGTCCTGTCACATGCACCGGGAGTCTCTGCTGTCTTGAAAGTGGGCGTGGATTCTCTGAGCGTGTGTGCGCTTCGCCTCTTTGATGGCTCGAGACAATTTGGCCCTTGCTGTTCTTAAGGCCGCCTTATCCCCAGCTCTGAAGGCAGAGTGTCTTGACTTCAGGAGAGCACACACTTCTGCAGTCATCCACAGTTTCTGGTTGGAACGTGTGGTGATGGTCTTGGAGACTGTCATGTCATCACTGCACTTGCCGATGTAGCTGGTCACTGATGTGGTGTACTCCTCCAAGTTGATAGTCGCCGTTGGTTGCAGCCTCCCTGAACATATTCCAGTCAGTGCATTCAAAACAGTCCTGAAGAGCAGAGATGGCTCCTGCTGGCCAGGTTTTAACCTGTTTCAGAACTGGTTTAGAGCGTCTGACGAGTGGTCTGTATGCTGGAATCAACATAACAGAGATGTGGTCTGAGTAGCCGAGGTGGGGGCGGGGCTCCGCCCGATATGCACTGGGAATGTTTGTATAAACAAGATCCAGTGTGTGTCCATGCACTTTGGTGTTTGGGCTATAACACAGAAATAGCACTATTTTTCTGGAGTGGCCGCTGCATGCTACTGCCGTGCCGCCATCTTGGTCTGATTCAGAGGCTTCTAGTGCACTTTTTTTGGTCAGGACAGCATTGGGTCAAGGCACCAGTGCTGTATATGCCTGTCCATGAAGGAGGCCAAGGACTGATCAATGTGGAACGCAAGATCACTGCTTTCAGGCTGCAGGCTGCACAGAGACTCCTGTACGAGGAAGAGGTCAGCTGGACTGATGTGGCCTGTGGACACTTAAGGAGAGGTGGACAACTGGGACTTAATGGTCATCTATTTCTGATGGATCTGCATAAGGTGGATCTGACCGAGTTGACACCCTTTTATAAGAATGTTCTAAAAGCATGGAGGGTTTTTTCATTTTCCCATGAACAAAGTTCTGAAGGTGGATCTTGGGTAAAAGAGGAACCTGTAAAAAGCTTGGACTCTGAGTCTATGCAGGCTGCGAGAGTTTCCCACCTCTGAAAGGACGAATGGCTGACTCCTGAGGAAATTGCAGTTAAGCTTGGTCCAACCTCAGTAAGAGTAATAAACAAACTAAGGACTGAAATTTTAGCTGTTTTACCATCAACCTTTGGGCAAACTCTGCAAACAAAGCTTTCAAAACAATGTGGCAACCATGAAACGGTCAACTTCCCAAGACTGAAGGTGAGCATCTGTGGACACATGGGAAGAGGAAGAAGGAACGCTGTTGAGTTTCAAGTCTCCAGAGCTAAAAGACTTTCAAGATGCCAGAAAGAAAGCTCTGTATTACATATCTGTGAAAATGATGCAACTTCAGTTTCTGAAAGATGTGCCATAGTCTAAGTGGCAAGAGTTGGCAGGACCAGACTCCTCCCCAAAAGGGAGCTGGAGAACCCTGTATAAACTCCTCATTGACGAGAGATCTGGGGATCTGCAGTGGTGGGTAATACACAGGATAATAGCTACAAACAGATACAGGACACACCTGGACCCGACAATGAAAGACACATGTCCCTTTTTTCATGTTTCTCATTTGTGTTTAGAATGTGACAGGTTACAGCCAATGTTCGATCTATTAAAACCGGGTTCCCCAACCTTTTTTGTACCATGGACCAGTTTGGTACCGGACAATTTTTCCGCAGCCCGGGGGTGGTGGTGGGTTTGGGGGGTTTTTTGATAGGGGGAGCTCTCTAGTGGGATTTGTTTTTGGGTCATTTCAGCGTGGGTTAGCTTGCAGAGCTATGCCGAGTTATGCACGATTTTCAGAGTGGTCAGATCACGGTTGTTTTCACACTGCACGACTATCTGGGGGAGCGGTCAGTCACTGCTGTGTTCACATTACACGATGGATCAGTGACAGGAAGTTACACACTAGCTGATGTGGCTGGTCAAGCAAATGTTTCTGCTTCATTTCTGTTTGATGTAATTGTAAAGCTTATTTATTCTGATATAACTATATATGACTTTTTTTTCAATAAAAACCTATAAACTCTATTAAACTATAATACTGTGCTCCAACCGAAGCCATGTTTGCTGATATTGTGGTCTATAACTCCTCCTCGAACTGACCACTGCCCTGTATCTCACTCTCTCATTTGGCTGTAGGTCAGTGCCGAGGTATTTTTCAGTCATCTTTCACACTGCAGGATTTTGAGTTGCAGACAGGTCCAGATATTTAGCAAGCCAAATATTTCACAGGCATCGGTGACTCAGCGCCAATTCTCTCGTATTGCGTCTTTCTCATTTAACAGGGATAAGACACTGTGTATATATACTGTATATTTAATACTGTGATGGTTTTGTGTATATGTTTGGCTGGGCTATTTATATATTTTAAATCTCTGTTACTTTTTTAAAATTAGAGACCATAAAGTAAAAAGTCTCTCTCTTCATCTCTCTCTCTCTCTCTCTCTCTCTCTCTCCCTTCATGTCTCTCTCTCTCTATTTGTAGTTATGACACTCGAACTCGGTCTCTGAGTTTGGAGCGCACAGGTGAAGATCACATCCGATGTCATGGGTCAGGCCTATCGACCCCTAGGAGTCATTATGAATCACGGTCTCACAGCCCAGTGGGCAGAGTTGACCTACGACCTCAGGTAAGTACACCTGCGCACATTAACCCTGCACTTAAACAGGTGGACTGGCCAGGAGAAGCTTCCTGTCTGTCTCTCACGGTCTCTGTCTGTCTCTCTGTCTGCCAGTCTGTCAGTCTCTTAACCCACAAGGCTATGTGTGTGTGTGTGTGTAAGTAGATTAAATAATGGATTTCCTTCCTTTTTTCTTAGGTTTATTCTACACACTACTCACCTGTACATAAAACAGAAGGCAAGGTATACACTATACACACACTATACATAGACTATACACACACTATGCATACACTATACACACACTATACATAGACTATACACACACTATACATACACTATACAAACACTATACATAGACTATACACACACTATACATAGACTATACACATACTATACACACACTATACATAGACTATACACACACTATACACACTATACACAGACTATACACATACTATACATACACTATACACACACTATACATATACTATACACACTGTAAACAGACTATACACAGACTATACACACTATACACACACTATACACATACTGTACACACTGTACACAGACTATACACATACTATACACAGACTATACACATACTATACACAGACTATACACACTATACACACACTATACATAGACTATACACACACTATACACATACTATACACAGACTATACACATACTATACACAGACTATACACACTATACACACACTATACATAGACTATACACACACTATACACATACTATACACACTGTACACAGACTATACACACACTATACACAATATACACACACCCTGTACACACCCTATACACACTATGCACACACTATACACATTATACACACAACATTCACTATACACAAACTAAACACTGCACAACATTCACAATACACACATTATGCACACAACATTCACTATACACACACTAAACACTGCACAACATTCACAATACACACATCATACAGACAACATTCACAATACACACATCATACACACAACATTCACTGTACACACAATATTCACTGTACACACATCATACACACAACATTCACTGTACACACAATATTCACTATACACACATCATACACACAACATTCACAATACACGCATCATACATACAACATTCACTATAAACACATCATACACACAACATTCACTGTACACACATCATACACACAACATTCAATATACACACATCATACACACAACATTCACTGTACACACAATATTCACTATACACACATCATACACACAACATTCACAATACACACATCATACACACAACATTCACTATACACACATCATACACACAACATTCACAATAGACACATCATACACACAACATTCACTATGCACACATCATACACACAACATTCATAATACACACATCATACACACAACATTCACAATAAACACATCATACACACAACATTCACTATACACACATCATACACACAACATTCACTGTACACACATCATACACACAACATTCACTGTACACACATCATACACACAACATTCAATATACACACATCATAAACACAACATTCACTGTACACACAATATTCACAATACACACATCATACACACAACATTCACAATACACACATCATACACACAACATTCACTGTACACACATCATACACACAACATTCACTGTACACACAACATTCACTATACACACATCATACACACAACATTCACTATACACACATCATACACACAACATTCACAATACACATCATATACACAACATTCACAATACACACATCATACACACAACATTCACAATACACACATCATACACACAACATTCACTGTACACACATCATACACACAACATTCACTGTACACACAACATTCACTATACACACATCATACACACAACATTCACAATACACACATCATACACACAACATTCACTATACACACACTAAACACTGCACAACATTAGCAATACACACATCATACACACAACATTCACAATACACACATTATACACACAACATTCACTATACACACATTAAACACACAACATTCACTATACACACATCATACACAACATTCACTATACACACACTAAACACTGCACAACATTAGCAATACACACATCATACACACAACATTCACAATACACACATTATACACACAACATTCACTATACACACATTAAACACACAACATTCACTATACACACATCATACACACACAACATTCACTATACACACATCATACACACACAACATTCACAATACACACATCATACAAACAACATTCACAATACACACATCATACACACAATATTCACTATACACACATAATACACACAACATTCACAATACATACATCATACACACAACATTCACAATACACACATCATACACACAACATTCACTGTACACACATCATACACACAACATTCACTGTACACACAACATTCACAATACACACATCATACACACAACATTCACAATACACACATCATACACACAACATTCACTGTACACACATCATACACACAACATTCACTGTACACACAACATTCACTATACACACATCATACACACAACATTCACTATACACACATCATACACACAACATTCACTGTACACACAATATTCACTATACACACATCATACACACAACATTCACAATACACACATCATACACAACATTCACTATACACACACTAAACACTGCACAACATTAACAATACACACATCATACACACAACATTCACAATACACACATTATACACACAACATTCACTATACACACATTAAACACACAACATTCACTATACACACATCATACACACACAACATTCACTATACACACATCATACACACACAACATTCACAATACACACATCATACAAACAACATTCACAATACACACATCATACACACAATATTCACTATACACACATAATACACACAACATTCACAATACATACATCATACACACAACATTCGCAATACACACATCATACACACAACATTCACTATATACACATTAAACACACAATATTCACTATACACACACGATCACTGCACAACACAAGCAAAGAGACACCACTGTGATCGGATGCCATTAGAAGGTAATTTACTACTTTAACCAGTGCTGTTTTAGCGCTGTGACGAGGCTGAAATGTCAGGAATGTTATTGCAGGTCTGAGTCTAACTGCAGTGCTACACACACTACACACACACACTACACACACATGTTACAAACAAACTATACACTCACTATGTATACATTATACTATATACTTTTATTATAATATGGTGTGTATTGTGTGTGTGTGTGTGTGTGTGTGTTTGTAGGAGATTCAGTCTGATCAGCTGCCCCCCTTACCCCCCTCCAGAATTACCCACAATCCTCCAGGCCCTCTGCACCACAGCACTGCTTCTGTGTGTGTGTTTCCATCAAGTATGGTACTGTTTAACACTGTATTTATGTGGGTAGTGTTATTTATATTAGATATTTACATAATAATTAAAAAAAAATAATTGTTGATGATTCTTGCTGTTTTGTGTTGTAGTGTGAGAAAGAGATGCACACCCTCTCAGCACTACAGGGAGATACAGATGTGAGTAACACACACACACACACACACACACACATACACACACTAAAACTTTGTGATGTCTTTGTGTTGTTAGATGGTTCTTACGTGTTTGTGTGGCTGTGATAAAGTACTACAGACTCTCTCTGTTGAAATGGATCTTCTACAACATGATAAGGTGATAAACACACACACACACACAGAACATCTGTTCCTTACATGCTGCATTTGTGTAAGTGTGTGATGTTGTGTGTATTGTGGGTGTGTGTAGGATCACGCTGAGTTTGCCTTGGACATGTCTCGTATAGAGCTGGGCAAGGGACAGCTGAATGAACAGCACATATCCCAGAAGGCTTTGCTGCAGGAGGAGCTGGTCACCATCAGAGCCAGAATGTGTGACATATCACGGGTATGCAACTCTGTGTGTGTGTGTGATAGAGAGAGAGAGATGTAAAAGATTATTTCATAGCCTTTTTCCTAACTCTATTGTATGTGCATGTGTATGTGTGTGTGTGTGTGTGTGTGTGTGTGTGCGTGTGTGCGTGTGTGTGTAGGAGATGGAGAGGGTGTGGTTGGACTACAAGAGGATGGAGAGTGAACTGTGTGTGTTTCGTTCTCACCTGCAGCACATCTGCCATTTTGGCCTTCCACAGGTACTGATATTAAATCTAACCTTTACAATGACATCATCATCTCTGATAACACTCACCTGACCACAGAAAGTGTGTGTGTGTGTGTGTGTGTGTGTGTGAGTGCTCATTTAGCAGGTGTACATTTACATTTACATTTCTGGCATTTGGCAGACGCTCTTATCCAGAGTGATGTACAAAAGTGCTTTAGATCTCAGTCACTGAATACATTAACACTGTTTCAATAGGACACACACTTGGGATAGTATTAACCTAAACTGAGTTGGATTTTTTTTTTTAACTTTGCAACATAATACATAAACAGGGAAAAATAAGAGCTAGTGTAAGTACTTCAGGAAGAGTTAAGTCTTCAGTTGCCGTTTGAAGACGGTCAGAGACTCGGCCGTACGGATGCCTAGGGGAAGTTCGTTTCACCGCCTCGGTGCCAGAACAGAGAAGAGTCTAGATGTATACCTACCTTTTTCCCTGAGAGATGGTGGGACCAGTGGAGCAGTGCTAGTGGATCTGATTGAGCGAGGTGCAGTGTGAGGAGTGACGAGAGCTTTGAGGTAAGATGGCGCTGGTCCATTCTTGGCTTTGTAGGCAAGCATTAGTGTTTTGAATCTGATGCGTGCAGCTACCGGAAGCCAGTGGAGGGAACACAGCAGTGGGGTGGTGTGGGAGAACTTGGGCAGGTTGAAAACAAGTCACACAGCTGAATTTTGGATCATTTGCAGTGGGCAAATTGTAGAGGTGTAGTCATGTACATCGCAGAGAATTGCAGAGGTGTAGTCATGTACATCACACTTCTTCTTCTTCTTCTTCTTTCAGCTTTTCCCTTCAGGGGTCGCCACAGCGAATCATCTCTCTCCACCTATCCCTATCTTCTGCATCCTCAACACTTGCACCCACTAGCTTCATATCCTCATTAATTCCATCCATATACCTCCTCTTTGGCCTTCCTCTTTGCCTCCTGCCTGGCAGCTCCATGTCCAACATTCTCCTACCAATATACTCACTCTCCCTCCTCTGAACATGTCCAAACCATCTTAATCTGGCGTCCCTAACTTTGTCCCCCAAACGTCCAACATGAGTTGTCCCTCTGATGTATTGTTCCTAATCCTGTCCAATCTTGTCACTCCCAAAGAGAACCTCAACATCTTCAGCTCTGCTACCTCTAGCTCTGACTCCTGTCTCTTCCTCAGTGACACTGTCTCTAAACCATACAGCATGGCCGCTCTCACCACTGTCCTGTACACCTTCCCCTTGATTCTCGCTGATATTTTCCTATCACACAGAACTCCCGACACCTTTCTCCACCCATTCCAACCTGCCTGCACTCGCTTCTTTACCTCTTTCCCACACTCTCCATTACTCTGGACTGTTGACCCCAAGTACTTAAACTCCTGTACCTTCTTCACCTCTTCACCCTGTAACCTTACTGTTCCACTTCCCTCCCTTTCATTCACACACATGTACTCAGTCTTACTATGACTGACTTTCATTCCTCTTCTCTCCAGCGCAAACCTCCACCTCTCCAAGTTTTCCTCCACCTACTCCCTGCTCTCACTACAAATCACAATGTCATCTGCAAACATCATTGTCCAAGGAGACTCCTGTCTGACCTCCTCTGACAACTGGTCCATCACTATAGCAAACAGGAAGGGGCTCAGAGCCAATCCCTGATGCAGTCCCACCTCCACTTTGAACTCCTCTGTCTGACCTACAGCACACCTCACCACTGTCCTGCTCCTCTCATACATGTCCTGCACCACTCTGACCTACTTCTCTGCTACTCCTGACTTCCTCATACAGTACCACAGATCTTCTCTTGGCACCCTGTCATACGCTTTCTCCAAGTCTACAAACACACAGTGCAACTCCCTCTGACCATCCCTATACTTCTCCATCAAAATTCTCTCTTCTCTCTCTGTCTGTGCACTCTCCTCCCTCCTCTACTTCTTCCACCAACAGTAGCCTGATTTCCACTGACGCCCTGTAGGTCAATGGCGCCGATGGCAGTTGTTGTTAACCCGGGCCTTGATCAATCCAGTATGAAATTCAGAGTATTGATGATTCGCATGGTTAAATTTGGAAATGTTTTACGCTGGATGCCCTTCCTGACGCAACCCTCTCTATTTATCTGGGCTTGGGACTGGCAACAGGGTTTTAGAGAGTGAGAAGATGCCTGAGGAATGGAGAAGAAGTGTGTTAGTGCCGATCTTTAAGAATAAGGGTGACGTGCAGAGTTGCAGCAACTATAGGGGGATAAAGTTGATGAGCCATACAATGAAGCTATGGGAAAGAGTAGTGGAAGCTAGGTTAAGGAAGGTAGTGGAAGTTTGTGAGCAGCAGTATGGCTTCATGCCCAGAAAGAGCACAACAGATGCAATTTTTGCTCTGAGAATTTTGATGGAGAAGTATGAGAGCAGGGAGCAGGTGGAGGAAAACCTGGAGAGGTGGAGGTTTGCGCTGGAGAGAAGAGGAATGAAAGTCAGTGGTAGTAAGACTGAGTACATGTTTGTGAATGAAAGGGAGGGAAGTGGAACAGTAAGGTTACAGGGTGAAGAGGTGAAGAAGGTACAGGAGTTTAAGTACTTGGGGTCAACAGTCCAGAGTAATGGAGAGTGTGGGAAAGAGGTAAAGAAGCGAGTGCAGGCAGGTTGGAATGGGTGGAGAAAGGTGTTGGAAGTTCTGTGTGATAGGAAAATATCAGCGAGAATCAAGGGGAAGGTGTACAGGACAGTGGTGAGACCGGCCATGCTGTATGGTTTAGAGACAGTGTCACTGAGGAAGAGACAGGAGTCAGAGCTAGAGGTAGCAGAGCTGAAGATGTTGAGGTTCTCTTTGGGAGTGACAAGATTGGACAGGATTAGGAACAATACATCAGAGGGACAGCTCATGTTGGACATTTGGGGGACAAAGTTAGGGATGCCAGATTAAGATGGTTTGGACATGTTCAGAGGAGGGAGAGTGAGTATATTGGTAGGAGAATGTTGGACATGGAGCTGCCAGGCAGGAGGCAAAGAGAAAGGCCAAAGAGGAGGTATATGGATGGAATTAATGAGGATATGAAGCTAGTGGGTGCAAGTGTTGAGGATGCAGAAGATAGGGATAGGTGGAGAGAGATGATTCACTGTGGAGACCCCTGAAGGAAAAAGCCGAAAGAAGAAGAAGAAGATTCTCTATATTTCTGAAAAGTTGCTTTGAGAAGTCCATTATTAAAAGCTATATACAAATAAACTGAATTGAATCTGCTCCTGGAAGAACCCAGAGTTTGTAAGAGAAGACATCATGAAGACCCAAAACTAATCCAGGACAAAGTTCTGGAAATTTATTATTCAGGTTTTTGTTATAAAATATCTCGCACTTTAAACAGCATTTAATGAAATTCTCAACCTAAACTCAGTAAAGAGCAACAGAAGAGGGGATTGATTGAAAAAAGTTTCATTTGTAACACTGTACTCTCACTGCACTGCTGTTTATACTGTTTATATTATTTATACTGTTTGAGGTTTTTTTTTTTAATTATCTATTAGCAGCTATTTAATTAGTCATAGATTTGAATTGTTTTTCATTTTTTAACTGCTAACTCTATTAATTTCATTGTTTTGTACCAGTGTGTAAACACAATGACAATAATGTAAGTAAGTGGTCAGGCTGGTGGGCAGTGTTGGGTCAGTGAGAAAAGCTGCAACAGGCTGTAATGTTAACATATGTGCTTCACCATTTTTTTCTCTCTCACTCTCTGTCTCTCTCTCTCTCTCTGGCTCTCTGTCTGTCTCTCTCTCTCTCTCTCTCTCTCTCTCTCTCTCTCTCTCTCTCTCTGTCTCTCTCTCTGTGTCTTGTTTTCAGGAGCGCTCTCTGGCCCAGAAGCAGATCTGGATGATGGATGATATTCTGAGTGGTCTGAAGCCTAATAGGAGACGATTTAAAGCACTGATTGCTTTACACACACCAACAAGTGAGTAACCAAGAATGCTGGTGTGATCATGGACTGGGGGGGATAAGTGACTGTGGGGGATAAGTGACTGTGGGGGATAAGTGGCTGTGGGGGATAAGTGACTGGAGGGGAGATAAGTGACTGTGGGGAGATAAGTGACTGGAGGGGATAAGGGACTGTGGGGAGATAAGTGACTGTGGGGAGATAAGTGACTGTGGAGGGATAAGGGACTGTGGCGGGATAAGTGACTGTGGGGAGATAAGTGACTGGAGGGGAGAAGTGACTGTGGGGGATAAGTGACTGTGGGGGGATAAGTGACTGGAGGGGATAAAGGACTGTGGCGGGATAAGTGACTGTGGGGGGATAAGGGACTGTGGCGGGATAAGTGACTGTGGGGGATAAGGGACTGTGGCGGGATAAGTGACTGTGGGGAGATAAGTGACTGGAGGGGAGATAAGTGACTGTGGGGGGATAAGTGACTGGAGGGGATAAGTGACTGGAGGGGATAAGGGACTGTGCGGGGATAAGGGACTGTGCGAGGATAAGTGACTGGAGGGGATAAGTGACTGGAGGGGATAAGGGACTGTGGCGGGATAAGGGACTGTGGGCAGATAAGTGACTGGAGGGGATAAGTGACTGGAGGGGATAAGGGACTGTGGCGGGATAAGGGACTGTGGGCAGATAAGTGACTGGAGGGGATAAGGTACTGTGGGGGGATAAGGGACTGTGGGGGGATAAGTGACTGGAGGGGATAAGGGACTGTGGCGGGATAAGTGACTGTGGGGAGATAAGTGACTGGAGGGGATAAGTGACTGTGGGGGATAAGTGAATGTGGGGGAGATAAGTGACTGGAGGGGATAAGTGACTGGAGGGGATAAGTGACTGTGGCGAGATAAGTGACTGTGGGGGGATAAGGGACTGTGGCAGGATAAGGGACTGTGGCAGGATAAGGGACTGTGGCAGGATAAGTGACTGGAGGAGATAAGTGACTGGAGGGGATAAGGGACTGTGGCGGGATAAGTGACTGTGGGGAGATAAGTGACTGGAGGGGATAAGTGACTGGGGGATAAGTGACTGTGGGGGATAAGTGACTGTGGGGAATAAGTGACTGTGGGGGGGATAAGTGACTGGAGGGGATAAGGGACTGTGGCGGGATAAGTGAATGTGGCGGGATAAGGGACTGTGGGGGGATAAGTGACTGGAGGGGATACAGTGGGGCAAAAAAGTATTTAGTCAGCCACCAATTGTGCAAGTTCTCCCACTTAAAAAGATGAGAGAGGCCTGTAATTTTCATCATAGGTACACTTCAACTATGAGAGACAGAATGAGAAAAAAAAATCCAGAAAATCACATTGTCTGATTTTTAAAGAATTTATTTGCAAGTTATGGTGGAAAATAAGTATTTGGTCAATAACAAAAAAGCAAGATTTCTGGCTCTCACAGACCTGTAACTTCTTCTTTAAGAGGCTCCTCTGTTCTCCACTCGTTACCTGTATTAATGGCACCTGTTTGAACTCGTTATCAGTATAAAAGACACCTGTCCACAACCTCAAACAGTCAGACTCCAAACTCCACTATGGCCAAGACCAAAGAGCTGTCAAAGGACTGTGGGGAGATAAGTGACTATGGGGGGATATGGGACTGTGTGGAGATAAGTGACTGTGGGGGGATAAGTGACTGGAGGGGATAAGTGATTGGAGGGGAGATAAGTGACTGTGGAGGATAAGTGGCTGTGGGGGGATAAGTGACTGTGGGGGGATAAGTGACTGTGGAGGGATAAGTGACTGTGGAGGGATAAGTGACTGTGGGGGAATAAGTGACTGTGGGGAATAAGTGACTGTGGGGGAATAAGTGACTGTGGGGAATAAGTGACTGTGGGGGAATAAGTGACTGTGGGGGGATAAGTGACTGCTTTTGCTGGACTTTCAGGTGTCTGTGTTGAATATGATGAAAACACAACACTCTTTGAGTCTATCATGATAGTAAAGTGTTCTAACCATCTGCTTTATTCTTCTCTCAGTGTTTCCACTTCTTCACAACTCATCACCCCATCCAGAGGAAAGTGTGCCCTATTGGGTGAGTGTGTGTGTGTGTGTGTGTGTGTGTGTGTGTGTGTGTGTGTGTGTTATAATTTCTGAATTAAAGGCAGATACTTCTTTCCTCGTTAAGGGGGAGGACTTAGAACCACCATCGCGTCCTCCTTTACCTCTGGAACTGGAGAACAAGAGCACAAAGCAGAGGTCTGAGTGGGCAGAGCCGAACTACCCAGTGAGTAAATGGAGAAAAAAATGTGTTTTTAGCCAAACTTCCACTTACTATTATTATTGTTAGTATTAATAATAATAATAATAATAATAATAATAAATTGTTCTGCTTTTTTCTCTCACACACAGATGTTGTACAATGCCGATACACTCAACACACACTCTGTTACACACACCAACACACAACCAACAGGTAAACACACACACACACACACACACACACACACACACAGCCATCCACACACACACACACACACACACACACACACACACACACACACACACATGTCTTAAACTTGTGAACTTGTCTCTGTTTTACAGAATTCCAGCCACTGTGTTTAGGGGGGGAGGAGTCTGGTCACTTCATACAGGTGTGAGATCATCAGAATTCAGGATAAAGAATAAACTTTAATGTAACTCTATAGATCTGTAATCTGCTGAAAAAGGTGAAGATGTTTTTCTGTGTTACAATCAGATGGTCCCGAGGTTCAACCAGAAAAAAACCCACACTAATAGGAGCCGAAGCCCAGATAATCAGACGAACATGGCTGATAAGCCCCGCCCATTTACTGAGTCCAAGTCCTCTCCGCTCTGTCTGATGCACGTGATGAGGGCGGAGCTTCCTTCAGCTCTCACTGCACAGAGAGTGTGTGTGGAGGAATCGAACCTTGAGGAGGACAAACTACACACACAAAGTCATAAACATGAAGAACAGAGTGATAATGATAATGTACACACACACACTCACACACACACACACACTCACACACACACTTAGAGCATGCACAAACACAGTTAAGTGCACAGTGAGCTTTAATAATGGATTTAAACTTTATTTGAGTTCCTTTTTCCTGCATGATATCAGTGACTGTGAGGAGCAGTGTGAGGTCCAGTGCCTCGTCTGACGGTTTGATATTTAATCATATTATTTCACAGAAATGCAGCTGTAAATATCAAACAATCTAAACTCTGATGTACTTATTATCAGTTTAATTTTGCTAACCAGTACGGCTAACACACGCTGAAGCTTAAGGATGGCTGGAATATCCTCAATTTGTTCAGGGTTGTTAAGACCTGTAGCAGGTGCATGTTGGTCTCTTTAAACATGGGCTGGACTTAGCACATAGTTCCACGAGAATGGCTCTCGAACATTTAAATCAATTGATTGGTCAGTCGTCAAAGCAAAGAATGCTTTGAATTGTTTAAAAACATGTCTCACTCTGTGGTGTAAGGTCTTCAGTAGTGTGTGTGTCCTCAGCAGTGTTCTGGAGAAAAATAACAGATCAGTGAATGTGGAAAATTTCTTCAAAGCTTTCTGCAGCCTGAAACTGCTCACAAATCATACCAAGTATTAGTGATTTACTCTTCTGTTCAGTCAGGGGATTAAAGTGTAGACTGTGAATAGTTAAATGGCTAAACTTGATAAATAAATAATAAACTCATAAAAATGCTGGAGAAACGTTGTCTCATTTCACTATGTACTGTGTCAGCTATATGTGGTTGGAATGACAATAAAAGCTTCTTGACTTGACCTGACTCTTGATACTTTAATGCTTAGTACACCGGTCAGCCATAACACTGTGAGCAGTGAGAGGTGAAGTGAATAAGACTGATGATCTCCTCATCATGGCACCTGTTAGTGGGTGGGATATATTAGGCAGCAAGTGAACATTTTGTCCTCAAAGTTGATGTGTTAGAAGCAGGAAAAATGGACAAGCGTAAGGATTTGAGCGAGTTTGATGAAGGGACAAATTGTGATGGCTAGACCACTGGATCAGAACATCTCCAAAACTGCAGCTCTTGTGGGGTGTTCCCGGTCTGCAGTGGTCAGTATCTATCAAAAGTGGTCCAAGGAAGGAACAGTGGTGACCCGGAGACAGGGTCATGGGCGGTCGAGGCTCATTGATGCACGAGGGGAGCGAAGGCTGGCCCGTGTGATCCGATCCAACAGACGAGCTACTGTTGCTCAAATTGCTGAAGAAGTTAATGCTGGTTCTGATAGAAAGGGGTCAGAATACACAGTGCAGGACGGGTCAGGGCTGTTTTGGCAGCAAAAGGGGGACCGACACAATATTAGGCAGGTGGTCATAATGTTATGCCAGATGGGTGTATGTCCCAGTAGCCTGTATGTCGTTTTTACAGATCTTCTTGACTTGTAATTCTCTACATGTTCACTGGGTGTCTATATGCTGCTGTTGACTGTATGAATGGATAAACACTTCCACAAATATTCATTTCCTGACCATATTTCTGTGTAGAGCCTGATTTCTGGGTGATGATGGAGAGACGTTTTAGAGACGTTTTATTGTGTACACACTCTTTATAAATGAGACGCTGCAGACTGCATGACTGAACTCAACACCTCTCAACACACAACATTTCAATAATTTATTCCGTGTGTTTTACAGGTTGATGTCCGTGTCATGAACAGAGACTCTGATTTAAACGTGATGTCTGAACAAAGACACACTAAACTCAAGCGAGCAGATCGCATCAGAGAGCGAGGACTGAAGAGGTGAGTGAGATTTCTCCTTCAACACGAGAGACATTAACTTCATCAATCCTCAGCGTCTGTTATTTATTATTATGACACATAAACACCGCTCCGATTCGAACCATTGTACTATTTATTCATAGTGTTATAAAGTTCTTAAAACACCAATTTATAATCCTTCTATCTAAGTTAATATCAGATATTCACCTTTATCTCACTGCATTATATAGCACTGTACTAATTCCTTTCACTCTCTCTCTCTCTCTCTCTCTCTCTCTCTCTCTCTCTCTCTCTCTCTCTCTCCCTCTGTCTGTCTCTCTCTCTCTCTCTCTCTCTCTGTCTGTCTCTCTCTCTGTCTGTCTCTCTCTCTGTCTGTCTGTCTCTCTCTCTCTCTCTCTCTCTCTCTCTGTCTCTGTCTCTTTCTCTCAGTGCTCTGAGACGGAGTGACTCTGCTCATCCTCTGAAGTTCATTGATATTGAAGGATCTGGTAATCACTGTAAGTCTCTTTGCATGTGTGTGTGTGTGTGTGTGTGCGTGTGTTAAATGTAAATCTCTAATGAGTCTTATCTGTGTATAAGGTCAAAAGTCCACACAATCACTGCGCACTGAGCGAGTTCGTTTCCATGGAAACATGTGGATGGCTGAGAGTGATGTACCTGAGTCACCACCCACACTTAGTGACATCAAGCCTTCATCAACCAATCATGTTTCGACACTCACAATAAACAACTTAGCGTCTGAGGAAACAGATGAGAGAGTGAACTGCTCCAGTCTGACCAGTCAGAGGGCTGAATGGTTTCTCTCTACTAACCACTGGCAGGAGTTCATTCCCCTCAACATCGAGGAGGAGGAGCTTTCTCCATCCACACAAAATTCAGACACATCAACCAATCAGGATTCAGAGCACTCAACTAATCAAACTCACCTTGGAGGAAAGCTGAACACGACGACATCATTAGTTGCCATGGAAACGCTTGATAAAAATACTCCCAAGCCCTCAGACACTCTCCCCCATCAGCCAGTAGGAACTTCACCTGAGTTACAGTCTGACCGCTCAGGACTGGAGCTGTGCATCTATGAGGAAATTCAGCACAAAGCTCCAGAATCAGCCACAGAGGATAACGGGAGTGTAGTGGGAGGAGTTAACATCCAACAAACACACCTTTCCACCAATCACAATGCTAGCTCATCTCTGTCTGCCAATCAGCATGTATCGTTAGACGTTGGGGGAGGGGAAAACAGAACCATGGAAGGAGAAGCAGCAAAAGAGACAGGAAGTGACATCACGGTCAGTGGGAAAGCTACACAAGTGTACGGTTGTTGGAGTAAAAACTCAGTGACCAGTCTGAGTGATTCCTTTAACAAACCACGAGTCACGGTGCTGAGGACAAGCTTATAGAGAGGAATGATTACATAATAATAATAATGTTTGATTTAAAGTGTTTGTACCTCACTTTTGTTTTTTTTATTAAATTTTTAAACACACTTATATTGCCAAAAGTATTGGGACACACCTCCAAATTACTGAATTCAGGGGTTGTGTTTCAGGGGTTGGGCTCAGCCCCTTAGTTCCAGTGAAAGGAACTCTTAATGCTTCAGCATACCAAGACATTTTGGACAATTTCATGCTCTTTGTGGGAACAGTTTGGGGATGACCCCTTCCTGTTCCAACATGACTGCACACCAGTGACCAAAGCAAGGTCCATAAAGACATGGATGAGTGAGTTTGGTGTGGAGGAACTTGACTGACCTGAGTCCTGACCTCAACCCCATAGAACACCTTTGGGATGAATTAGAGCGGAGACTGCGAGCCATCCCCAAACTATTCCCACAAAGTTGGGAGCATGAAATTGTCCAAAATGTCAAAAAGTTCCTTTCACTGGAACTAAGGGGCCGAGCCCAAGCCCTGAAAAACAACACCTGAACTCAATGATTTGGAGGGGTGTCCCAAAACATTTGGCAATATGTGTATTTCCCATAACAGCTAGTATAATTTTGGATAAATATAACACCTGATTTCTCTTTAAAATAAAAAGCTGATCTTGTTTATTTATTTTAATATTATGTTATTTTAAATGAAATTTTATTCAGTTTATTTGATGATTGTGTTAATATTGTTGTGTGATTAATGTTTACACTTATGGTAAGACATTACTGCTCTTATTTACACAAAGAGTTTACACTCAGGTGTTAAACAGAGGGAGAGAGGTGACCAGACTGACCACACAGATAAAATGTTTCACTGATAAACACAATCAGTTTTATTCGATGTGATACAACGTGTTTATTTGTGTTTATGATCAACTTCGCTATCATTTTGCTTAAAATGCTTTCATTTGAAATGTTTCATTTTATTTGCAATCCTTCAAAGTCACAATTTAACTGCTGTTTTATTGTTTGTACATCTTATTGTCTGCCAAATGCCATAAATGTAATTAAATACATTTTAGTTTAGTCGTTAGCTAGCTGCTGAGCTCTGAACCCCACTGTTCACTCCAGCAGTGAATAAAAATGGAACAGGAAGTTACATCCTGGTTCAGATCGACACTAATGTGTGCTTTTCATGTGTAAAAGAAAGATCATGAATATCAGACATCTTTGTTAATAATAAACTTAAGTGTGGTGACTTGGCTATGGTCAGTTCTCCAGACTAAATAAAGCTTAAAGGTGTTGGACATCTGGATGATTGATCTCAGTGTGACTACAGATTACAGATGTGATGTTCAAGTTGGAATGAAAAATTAAATAATAATTACAACAATTGATAAAAATGTGTGTGAAATAAATGTGTCTGTGTGTGTGTGTGTGTGTGTGTGTGTGTGTGTGTGTTACTCTTCCATGCTTTCAGAGTTGTTTATGTGTCTGTGTGGGCAAATGCCCTGACCACAACACCGTACAGACATGACGTCTCCATCAGTGATCACATCATCACAGTGGTTCATGCCGACTGCTAGAGGGTCAGAGGGAATGTGGGAAGCACTGACAAGGTCTACTTGTTAAGTAGTAATGTTAAGTGAGGTCAGTGAGTCCATTACAGACTTATCACTAATTCCTTCCTGCTGAAACCATCAAATGTTCGATGATGGAGACCTGAAGACAAAACCAAAAAATGTGTAGTGAGAGAGAGAGAGACACAATCAGACAGACAGAGAGAGAGACAGTCAGACAGACAGAGAGAGAAACAGACAGACAGAGAGAGAGACAGAGAGAGAGAAAGAGGCTCATCATAACTGAAAGGGAGAGCCAGAAGGTGACAGACATGACGACTTCCCTGAACATAAAGTGTTCAGACACTTCACAGTCAGTGACCTGAGGGACCATGCGAGAGTGGTGAGGCGACAGCATCCAGACATCCCAGTACACCAAACACTCTACGCCCATGAACCTTCCAGATCTGCTCCTTTACCTAAGAACAACTATACATTGAAGGCTTGACTTAAACACTGAGAGTGTTGGCCCCCTTCCTGATTTCTTATGTTTTTGCATGTTTGTCACACTTTAATGTTTCAGATAATCAAACACATTTAAATATTAGTCAAAGATAACACAAGTAAACACATCATGCAGTTTTTAAATGAAGGTTTTTATTATTAAGGGAAAACAAAATCCAAAACTACATGGCCCTGTGTGAAAAAGTGTTTGCCCCCCTGTTAAAACATAACTTAACTGTGGTTTATCACACCTGAGTTCAATTTCTCTAGCCACACCCAGGCCTGATTACTGCCACACCTGTTCACAATCAAGAACTCACTTAAATAGGACCTGCCTGACAAAGTGAAGTAGACCAAAAGATCCTCAAAAGCTAGACATCATGCGGCGATCCAAAGAAATTCAAAAACAAATGAGAGAGAAAGTAATTGAGATCTATCAGTGTGGAAAAGGTTATAAAGCCATTTCTAAAGCTTTGGGACTGCCGCGAACCACAGTGAGAGCCATTATCTACAAATGGTGAAAACATGGAACAGTGGAGAACCTTCCCAGGAGCGGCCGGCCGACCGAAATTGTGCATGGTTGTGTAAGTGATCAATAAAATTAAAATTATTTATAAAAATCTTCACATTTGTATATGTGCACTTAATATAGTTGTGTGTCTCATACTGGAGGAGTGTATCATTCGTCTGAAAGGACAATACACTCACTGACTTAATACCTGTTTACTGCACTGTTAAAAAGTGCAGTTTTATTAACAGGAACCTTCAGTGTGTAAGCAGTTTGTGTGTCATTTTATTTAAATTTAACATTTACATCAAAAGCAGATGAGATGAGAAAATAAAGTACACATTGCATTTATACCTTTTAAAAATCATTGATAAATATTTTATATAACTGATTTTGTGAGTCTTATTAACTCATTTAACTTGATTTCGGTAAATATTTAGTTTTGCTAATAATTAAGTAAATAAATATGTTTGATCAATAATTTATTAACCTAATCATTAATCCAATAATAATTGAATGTCATTGAATAATTAATATAAATCATATAATAATGAAATTAGTAAATTAATATTACACTTTTATTAACACTTTAATATAACGGCCATATATGGATATAATATCCAATCTAACCGCAAATTCAAATTTGCACATTTAAAAAAAATAAATAAACCTATTAAACTTAATTGTTAGTGCATATTTATTAAAATAAAAACTCTTCAGGATCTGATCTGCATTCTTATTGGTTGATGTGGAACATCGGACTTCTCAGGTCCTGCTGTGTGTTTCTGAGTCTTAGCGGATCGTCCAAATCAAAATCTGCAGCTGTCAGAAAACTGGATGGTTCTTCAGATCCCTGTATCTCCATGGACAGGTGAGTTCTAAGTGGTAGAAACTGGGAGAAGGTGATTGTGTGTTTCTCAGGAGATCCTTCGAGACTGAAGGAAACAGGAAGTCTGTGGTGAGCAGACAGGAAGTGAGTGTAACCATCAGGCTGTAACATCTCTCTGAAGGAACAGTCAGCATCCAGAAACACACTCTGTAAACACACACACATTCCCATATTCAGAACAGATTTAATAACACAGTGAGTATTTAATACTGAAATCACACACATCAGTATTCAGACCAAACAGAGGTATGCCTCAGTTACACTCCATTCTTTTCTTGCATGATATCGAGTGAGGAGCAGTGATACGTTCAGCCCCACCAAAAAGACCAAAAGTATCCCTCAGAATGATTGCCAGGAATGTTAAGTAGAATAAGTTTAGTCATGTGACTCACCAGAGCGAATAAGTGACCAGCTCCATTCACACACAGGTACAGTGATGACATCACACCCCGAATCGCTGTGTAACCTGGTTTAACAGCTTTTAACTCTAACAATGCTAACACACACAAACACACAATTTCAGTCATGGGACATATATCCATGGGATCGCCTTCTCTTAACACACGATCATGCAGAAAAACACAGAAATGTAGAAACAAACTCACTGTTAGGTGTCTGGCCCTGAGTTACTGACACGGTGCCACTGGGTAAAATCTCAATGAACAGGCTGTTGTGTTTATTTTCTGCATAACAAACAAAAAAAAACACACACACACACACACACACACACACACACACACACACACACAAAACAGGTTTCAGTGTTTAGTTTTCAAAGAAATATGGAAAATGTCTGTGATCTGTCTGCAAAGACTGAAGATCTTTTTGGATTATAAACAACAAAGAATGCTTTGAGAGATAACTGTATGGTGCCTGAGAAGTTCAGAATACAATAACAAATCAGAAAACACAGGCATGATTCAGACAAAGTGGAAAAGGTAGGTAGAGTTGATTGGAACTCTTCCCTCTGATTGGACGAGACATCTGTCACTCAGGATACACAGGAAGTCCAGCAGGCTGCAGCAGTAGAAAGTGGATTGGTGTGTGTATGAACGCAGCTCTGCTCTTATAGCGCTCCTTACATCCTTTAATCTGGAATAGTTTGGTCTTCCGAACATTCCTGCGTTCTTCAGGTGTGTTTTTAGAGATCGCAAACTAATCTTTATGCCATGATACGCTATCAGTATATCCAAAATCACGCTATATGATTGTTGTTTTCCTTAAAAGATTTAAAGTTGCACTATCTATTTTAAAAAAGGTTTAAAGTGAAGGCAGAACTCCACACATGTACAAGAAATAAAGTTAGATACACAATTTCCTACTTCCTGTATATCCTGAGTATCCTATATGTCTCATCCAATCAGAGGTACAAATTCCATTCACAAACTATACCCACCTTTTCCACTCTGTCTAATTCGTCCTTGTGTTTTCTGATTTGTTATTGTGTTTTGTATTTCTCAGCCACTGTATAACTGAGAGAATTATTTATTTAATCATTCATTCATTGTCTGCCGCTTATCCGATCTACTCTCGGGTCACGGGGAGCCTGTGCCTATCTCAGGCGTCATCGGGCATCAAGGCAGGATACACCCTGGACGGAGTGCCAACCCATCACAGGGCACACACACACTCTCATTCATTCATGCAATCACACACCACGGACAATTTAGAGATGCCAATCAACCTACAATGCATGTCTTTGGACCGGGGGAGGAAACCGGAGTACCCGGAGGAAACCCCCGAGGCACGGGGAGAACATGCAAACTCCACACACATGGCGGAGGCAGGAATCGAACCCCCAACCCTGGAGGTGTGAGGCAAACGTGCTGGCCACCAAGCCATCGTGCCCCCCCCTTATTTAATCATATATACATAAAATGTTAGGTGTTGGAAGCTGGAAAATTGGCAAAAGCAAGCGTAAGGGTCCGAGAGACTTTAACCAGATTGTGAAGTCTAGACTGAATCAGAGCATCTCCAAATCAGCAGGTGTTGTGGAGTGTTCCCAGTGTGCAGTGGTTAATACATGCCAAAAGTGTTCCCAGGAAGGACAACAGGTGAACCAGTGACAGGGTCATGGACATCAAAGGCTCACGGATGTGTGTGGGGAGCGAGGGCTAACACGTCTGGTCCAGTTCTACAGAAGAGCTACTGTAACACAGCCTGCTGAAGAAGTGACTGGTGTCTGTGATAGAAAGGAGTCAGATCACACAGAGCATCACAGCTCACTGCATATGGAGCTGTGTAGCTGTAGAGCATCAGAGTGACCATGCTGACTCCTGGACACCACACAAAGCTCCTACACTGGACACCTGAGCATCAGAACTGGATCATGGAGCAGTGGAAGAAGGAGGCCTGGTCTGATGAATTATGGTTTCACATCATGTGGATGCCGGGTGTGTGTAGGTCAGTTATCTGGAAAGAGATGGTACCAGGATGCACTATGAGAAGAAGACAAGCTGATGGAGGCAGTGTGATGATCTGGACAATGTTCTGCCCACAGTTCTGTCCCCTGGCCTCAGCGTGATCAAGCCTCTGTGAGATGTGCTGGACAAATGCGTCTGGTCCATAAGGAAGACCTACACAATATTAAGTAGGTGGTTTTATTGTTTTGAGTGATTGGTGTGTATACAATTGATTGTTGAAAGCCATTGATAAGGAAAGGGGGTATAGACGAGCCTCAAACATTAGATGATCCACAGAACACTATGAAGGCCATAATCAACAAACAGAGAACTTATTAGGATGCTGCCAAGAGACCAGCAACATTAAAGGAGCTGCAGGAACATCTGACATGAACTGAAAGCAATTAATCAGAGGCATTGCACAAACACTGATCAGAGCCAATACAACAATTTGGAATGTCCTGAAGAAGAACAAAACACTGCTGTACTGGGAAACAGACATCATTCTGGTCAGCCAAGGAAATCAGCAGCAACTGGTGACTGGAATCCAAGATGGTGGCGCTTACGTATGCAGCGGCTCCTCTCTCTCTGATATCGGTATGCATTTTTGTTTGCTTATTGTTCATGTTTATGCATAGTTTGGCATCAACTCTGTACAAAGCAAGGTACAGTCGCAATTTCCTTTTGGAAATTGAAGCAAGGAACATAAACCACATCTTGGACAGCACAGTATCTGAGGAACTTCGGGCCCTCTGTATATTCCGCCGGCCAACCAAAACACCAACCTCGCCTGCAGCACCTCGCCCAAAGAGGAGGCGTCGAAAGTGCTCCAAGAGAAAGCAGAAATGAGGCAAACGCAGAGGCATCCAAGCTAGGTTAGCGACTAGCTCACACAGACACATGATAGCATCCCTCTTTTTAGCAAATATAAGATCACTGGATAATAAAACGGAGCACATACAACTTCTAAGATCTGCACAGCATAAAGTGAGAGAATGCTATGTTTTCATCTTTACGGAGACGTGGTTAAATGACAACATACCGGACTCCGCTATCCAGCTAGCTGGGCTAACATGCTACCGCACCAACCGAGTCTGTGCTGAGGGAGGAAAGACTCACAGCGGGGGTGTTTGTGTTTATATCAGCAATGCTTGGTGCCAAAATGCTGCTCTTGTTCGTAAACACTGTTCTCCGCTGGTAGAGTTTATTATTATCAAGTGCCGACCCTTCTACCTACCGAGGGAATTTACAGTGATTTTACTAGTCACTGTTTACATTTCGGGGGCATGGTGGCTTGGTGGCTTGGTGGTTAGCACGTTTGCCTCACACCTCCAGGGTTGGGGGTTCGATTCCTGCCTCCGCCGTGTGTGTGGAGTTTGCATGTTCTCCCCGTGCCTCGGGGGTTTCCTCCGGGTGCTCCGGTTTCCTCCCCCGGTTCAAAGACATGCATTGTAGGTTGATTGGCATCTCTAAATTGTCCGTAGTGTGTGATTGCGCGAGTGAATGAGAGTGTGTGTGCCCTGCGATGGGTTGGCACTCCGTCCAGGGTGTATCCTGCCTTGATGCCCAATGACGCCTGAGATAGGCACAGGCTCCCCGTGACCCGAGTGTAGTTCGGATAAGCGGCAGACAATGAATGAATGAATGTTTACATTTCCCCCAGCACTAACAATAGCAACCAAATCGAAGCACTCAGTGAACTTTACCAAGCTATCAGCGAACAATAGACAGCACACCCACACAGGTTTCTCATCACTGCTGGGGACTTCAATCACGCAAATTTAAAGCCTTTTCTACTAAAACTTCATCAGCACATAGACTTTCCAACAAGGAGCAATAACACATTGGACTTAGCATACACAAACAGCAAAGGAGCATACAAAGCCCCACCTTTACCCAGAAATACATCTAATCTAAATCAGGAGGAACTTCATCATGCAGTAGGACAAAGATACACTGCTAACTCAGAGGACTTCATCAGGTGAAAAAGTGGAAGATTTTAGACTGGTCAAGTCACCAGACCTTATCCCAACTGAGCAGCATTTCACATCCTGAAGAGGACACTGACTGAAGAACCCCACACACAACCTCACCCCACCCCACCACCCAAAAAAACAAACAAAGACTCAAAGAAGCTAAGCCCCAAGCCTGGAAAAGCATCAAAGATGAAGAACCCAACAATTTCAGTGGGTCAGTGGGTCACAGGCATGGTGCAGTTCTGACAAGCGAATGATATACAATCTAATATTAATGTTATTTACTTTCTTTCACTTCAAGATCTGTTCCTATACTGCTGCTCACCTAAAATTGTCTAGTCTGATAAAAAAGGTTCTAGGTTTTATGTTGTTTAATACCTCCTGTCTGGACTTTGTGGCAGGACAGCATGACAGAAACTTTCTCACTAAACATATCCAGTGTGTGATGGTCTGATGAGACAAATCCCCAAAACTATAGAAATTCCTATTTAAAAAAAAATTTGACATTTAATTTCTAAATAAAATCACAAAACCTGTGTGTGTGTGTGTGTGTGTGTGTGTGTGTGTGTGTGTGTACATACCCACATATAGGTGTCTCTGCCGAACTTGATCGTTGAAGGCCAGAACCGGAGAGGAATCGTGGATGGATGGAGAGAAAGAGTGTGCGTTAGAGAGAGGGAGAGAGAGAGAGAAACGAAGAAATAGAAAAAAAAATCCTACAAACAGCAACATGACCCAAACAAAAGACAGTCTACAAATTGGTGCAGTGAAATAAATAATGAATAAATAAGTAACAAAATTATAAGAAATTAATTAAATAAATAAATTAACCATCAGTGAGAAATGCTCATTGCGTTAGAAGCTGTGAAAAAAGAAAGTGTGTGTTTGGTTTTTATAGGGGATGTGGCAGGGGGAAGATGCTGAATCACAAGACTTACGGAACGAAACACAATATTCTTAAGAAACATCACACACACACACACACACACACACGCAGTGATATTGACCATGTATGGTCTTCCTGCTTTGATCACAAAGCTCTGTAGTGTGAATGGTGTGAAGTGGAAATAAACATTCATTCATAAACACACACACAGATTTAAAAATATTCCTGTACTATCATGTATCTCCTGCTGTGTAGAGAAGAATGTAATCACAGCAGACTGAAAAAATCGAATTTATTTTATGTTAGACTTTTCTCATCACTAAAGTAGCTTTACAGAAGTTTAGATAAAACACATATTAGATGACACAGGAAGCCAGAGAGAAGAGGACGGGGATGTCAGAGGAAATGAGAGCAGAAACAAACAGGATGAGCGTAAACAATCAGGTAAAGGATGAGAAAACAAACGCGGTCGGTTTTATTCTGGAAGAATTTTAGAAAGCCACTACAAATGTGAGAGAGTCTGTTTGTGTAGAAGAAGGAGTCTGAAGTATTTAGACGGTTCTGATCAGACTGGTAGGTCAGCATTCATAACCAGCTCCAGATAAACTGAACTCCTGATAAACTCTACTACAGAATCAACCACAAGTCCAGTTTTCTTATAAAGAGCTTTAAGACTCCATGCAGTAGTTTGACCTCCAGGTGTAACATGACCTGGTGTGATCAGAAGGAACCATAGATAATAATAATAATAATAATAATAATAATAATAATAATAATAATAATAATAATAAATCATGCATTTATTTATTAACACATTTACTCTGTGTGTCTCACACACATTATAACATCTCACTGTGTGTGTGTGTGTGTGTGTGTTTATAAGGCAGTGTTTACTCTAGTCTCTGGCATGTTAAACTGTTTATAAACATCAGCAGAAAGAACAGGAGCACTTTATCATGCCAAGTGAAGACGTTAGAGAAGCAGGATGTGGATGAGAATTTCCTCTGGGTCGGAGAGAGGGGAATTTCCTCCACCTGATTGATTATCATCTGCTGAAATTCTATCTGTTTGTTACCTCTATAATCATTGTAAGTGTTCTAGTAAATGTCCGGACAAAATATTTCACACACACACACACACACACACACTTATGTTACTAACAACATTAAGGATTTGAGCAGTGAGATGAATGTTCCACATTTTCACTTTAAATCAGACACAGCTTAATAGAATAGAATAGAATTTGTTTAGAGATGCTTCCACTGTAGGGTACCAAATATTAGAAAGAAAGAAATATATTAAAGTAGGAAAAGAAAAATTGCAATAAAATAGAACAATATAAAAATAATAGACAGTATAACCAAAACATATTACTGCAGTCCAAGAAATATGTGTGAAAAAACCCACCGAATTTTATTCATTCTAAATTTTAAAAATAAAATATTCTAACTGTTCTTGCAAAATAGGAATGAAACAGTACAATAATCAGCCTCAGGGTGTGAACAGTAACTCTAATTTTACTACAACACTTAACAAAAGGGAAAAATATCATGGATCTCACTGCTCAAAGCATGTAAATATCCATCAAACAAATATTTACACGGAAAAAAGTTTATCTTTAAAGCTTTTAAAGGAAATGTGACTAAAGCAGACGAAGCTCAAACAAAATGTCACGAAACTCAATAAACACATAAAACTCTGATCAGCTTTGAGAGCCGTTCATCTGCTGACCGCGAGCCTGCACTCTACATGAACTGACGTTTCTCAACAGCTTCTTACTCATCTGTCCACTTCCTTAGCTTCTGATTCAAGCGTGCTGGAAAAGTGCAGATTTACTAATGTTCTGTCATTTGTCATCACTGTCACTGTCATCATGTTCTGACCTCATCCAGAACACCTTACATCCTGTCTCATTTATACAACTGAGACTCAAGGATTAAGGGCCTTGCTCAAGGGTCCAGCAGATGCAGGATGGCAGTGCTGGGATTTGAATCCACAATGTTCCAGTCAGTAGACCAACATCTTAAGCACTGAGCTTCCACCATCCTGTGGAGTATAAGGGTTTTAATCTGAATGTGATAGCTCAGGGGTTAAAATCTTGGACTACTGGTCAGAAGGTTGTGAGTTTGAACCCCAGGACCACCAAGCTGCCACTGCTGGACCCCTGAGCAGTGCTCTTAACTCTCATCTGCTCACTTGAATAAAATGTAGGTTGCTCTGGATAACGGAGTCTGTTAAATGCATAAGCATTTTGCTGTATATAAGATGCTTAAAGCACTCTTTATGCACATGCTAATAAACTTAAAACCCTCAGTTGTATAAAATGAGCTAAAATTGTAAGTCGCAATTTTATTGGCTGAAAAACGCTCTGCTGACGTGGTTATGCTGTTCCCAACATTGTTATTATTTGAGTTATGATTAAACTCATATTTTCAACGTTGTCACTGAATGACATCTCATAAAGACTTTGCTACTGCTACTACTACTATTTTTTGGATTGTCAGGATATCTTTGAAGAAACCCAAATGCCCTCCAAATGAGCTGTATTCTTCAGTATACTTTTAGGGGAAAGAAAGCTGCAAGGTCTAGTCGTGTCCATGTTCTTCATGACCAGTAGAGGGAGCCCA
Organism: Hemibagrus guttatus; assembly: GCA_033459395.1. Taxonomy (NCBI): domain Eukaryota; kingdom Metazoa; phylum Chordata; class Actinopteri; order Siluriformes; family Bagridae; genus Hemibagrus; species Hemibagrus guttatus. The sequence continues at coordinate 355,782 of JAUCMX010000003.1, forward strand.
GGTGAGATAGTGTCTTGTGCTGACTTGGAAGGGGAGGGGCCAGAGATTATGCAGGGACCCGCCCTGAGGCTTTGTGCACCCTCAGCCAGCTGCCTTCACCCTCACAGGGCACATCTCAGCCTGACAGTAACGTTCACACTCACCTGGCTGGAGACATGCTGTGATTAAGGAGGTGGTTTACCTGAAATGAGTTCAGTTACTTGCCTTGCTGTAATTCTGCTGGAACAATAAGATGGAGGTGGATAATGCAATGGATTTTTCAGGATCTCTCTGCAGTACAGGTAAAGAAGATCTTTTGTAGTCTCATGTGCTCACTTGGAATGGGACAGCTGGAAATTATGCACGAACCTGCAACATACTTACCTGCAGAGTTAGGAGTGTGGACTGTGTTTGTTCTCTTTATAACTCTGTACAGAACATTTCAGGTGAAAAGAGACAGAATAATAAACCTGCCTGTAGGTTGCATATGATTAGGGGATATAGACTATTATTATTAACAACAACGATAATATTATGCGAGTGTTTGGACACTTGTGTATTTCCCCCCACACCTCACTTACCTCCTCCTCAGTGCTACACTCCAAACTGCACCTCAGGTTTACATCATACTCCTCTAAATCATTTAAAACTGTTCCAACACAAACTAGAGAACTATAAACTTTATGTGTTAGATCTTGGCTGGCTTTTTGTTTCTACGTGTAGTTAGTTCTGCTTTGTATTTTGAGGATGCAGCATCCTAAAGATGGATTTTCAGTCTGTGTGAATGAGACTAAAGGAGGCGGAGTTTATCCTGGAGATATTTCTGTTGACTTCTTTCCATAAGCCTGGGTTTCTTTTCATTTTGAGTTTCTTCTGTTTATTTGTCGTATTCTGTCTTATTTAAAAACCTGTCAACCTTTTGAATCGTTAAACACACATCCTGGTCTGATGATCCAAGTTCATGTAAAAAGTTTAAAGATACATTTTTGTTGTTAACATTCTTCATTACTCAACAAGTACAGAATATTATTTTTTTAAAAGAAAGGATGCATTTAAAAATTTCTTCCTGACTGCACTGTAACTATATGAAGCACTAGTTAATACCTGTACTGTCACTGTAGAAGGTTCTGCAGTGTGTGTGTGTGTGTGTGTGTGTGTGTGTCTTCAGTCTGTACACTGCACACTGAAAGGAGGTGAAAGAAATTGTTTAGATTTCCACATGTAACACAAAGCATGTGTTGTAGCACTCAGTTAAAAATCCTGTATCTTCACTATCTGGTGTTTCTACATGCTCTGCTTGATACACTATATTGTCAAAAGTTTTGGGACACCCCTCCAAAACATTGCATTCAGGTGTTCCAATCACTTCCATTGACACAGGTGTATAAAATGGGTCGCTCTCAGGAGCTCAGTGAATTCAAGCATGGTGCCGTAATCGGTTTCCTCCTGTGCAATAAGTCCATTCATGAAATTTCCTCACTACTAAATATTCCACACACAACTGTTAGTGGTATTATAACAAAGTAGAAGTAAACATCCCAAAACTTTTGGTAATATGGTGTATATTGCTTTACTTGTACAGTGGGGCAAAAAAGTATTTAGTCAGCCACCAATTGTGCAAGTTCTCCCACTTAAAAAGATGAGAGAGGCCTGTAATTTTCATCATAGGTACACTTCAACTATGAGAGACAGAATGAGAAAAAAAAAAATCCAGAAAATCACATTGTCTGATTTTTAAAGAATTTATTTGCAAGTTATGGTGGAAAATAAGTATTTGTTCAATAACAAAAGTTCATCTCAATACTTTGTTATATACCCTTTGTTGGCAATGACAGAGGTCAAACGTTTTCTGTAAGTGGCCACAAGGTTTTTACACACTGTTGCTGGTAGTTTGGCCCATTCCTCCATGCAGATCTCCTCTAGAGCAGTGATGTTTTGGGGCTGTCGCTGGGCAACACGGATTTTCAACTCCCTCCAAAGATTTTCTATGGGGTTGAGATCTGGAGACTGGCTAGGCCACTCCAGGACCTTGAGATGCTTCTTACGAAGTCACTCCTTCGTTGCCCAGACAGTGTGTTTGGGATCATTGTCATGCTGAAAGACCCAGCCACGTTTCATCTTCAATGCCCTTGCTGATGGAAGGAGGTTTTTACTCAAAATCTCACGATACATGGCCCCATTCATTCTTTCCTTTACACGGATCAGTCGTCCTGGTCCCTTTGCAGAAAAACAGCCCCAAAGCATGATGTTTCCACCCCCATGCTTCACAGTAGGTATGGTGTTCTTTGGATGCAACTCAGCATTCTTTCTCCTCCAAACACGACAAGTTGAGTTTTTACCAAAAAGTTCTATTTTGGTTTCATCTGACCATATGACATTCTCCCAATCCTCTTCTGGATCATCCAAATGCTCTCTAGCAAACTTCAGACGGGCCCAGACATGCACTGGCTTAAGCAGGGGGACACGTCTGGCACTGCAGGATTTGAGTCCCTGGCGGCGTAGTGTGTTACTGATGGTAGCCTTTGTTACTTTGGTCCCAGCTCTCTGCAAGTCATTCACTAGGTCCCCCGTGTGGTTCTGGGATTTTTGCTCACCGTTCTTGTGATCATTTGGACCCCACGGGGTGAGCTCTTGCATGGAGCCTCAGATCGAGGGAGATTATCAGTGGTCTTGTATGTCTTCCATTTTCTAATAATTGCTCCCACAGTTGATTTCTTCACACCAAGCTGCTTACCTATTGCAGATTCAGTCTTCCCAGCCTGGTGCAGGTCTACAAGTTTGTTTCTGGTGTCCTTTGACAGCCCTTTGGTCTTGGCCATAGTGGAGTTTGGAGTCTGACTGTTTGAGGTTGTGGACAGGTGTCTTTTATACTGATAACGAGTTCAAACAGGTGCCATTAATACAGGTAACGAGTGGAGGACAGAGGAGCCTCTTAAAGAAGAAGTTACAGGTCTGTGAGAGACAGAAATCTTGCTTTTTTGTAGGTGACCAAATACTTATTTTCCACCATAACTTGCAAATAAATTCTTTAAAAATCAGACAATGTGATTTTTCTGGATTTTTTTTTCTCATTCTGTCTCTCATAGTTGAAGTGTACCTATGATGAAAATTACAGGCCTCTCTCATCTTTTTAAGTGGGAGAACTTGCACAATTGGTGGCTGACTAAATACTTTTTTGCCCCACTGTATATTGTGTGAGGACAAAATGGACCAGTTTCTTTTAACCAACAATGATAGCTTAATTGTGCTTCCTCATGGCTAGCAACACCAAACTAGCCTAGTCTTGTGTTCGAGAAGGATTTTATTGTGTAGTTCTACACCAGTGATCAGACCCAGGGCAGGTTTTATGATGAACGCAACTTTTTGTCTGATCGAGTCATCCATGGACCGCTGAGACATACAGACTTCCATTGCACAGAACTTTAGGCCACTAGCCGAGCTGACATCCCTGAGCTGGGTTTTGAGGAGTTTCCATCACGCAGGAAGTAATTGTTGTAGGAATCTGATGTGATGCTGGTTTGAGAATACGTAGATCTCCTACTCAAGAAAAAATGAAGGCAAAAGTATCTTTTTTTAAAAGCTACAATTCAGATTTAGATGATGAAGAGTCCATTTTGTTCATTGTGGATACTGCAAAGTTTTTTTATTATTATTATTATTATTATTGGAGTTTATTGTCTCTGTGTGCTTTGCTGCACAACAGTGTCTGTATTTTTTTTTTTTCTTTATGGACTGACCCTGTGTTAAAGAGATGGACCTGCAGGTTCACCACAGAGCTTTTATTTTTTACTGGTCAGTGCAGGTATGTATTATATTTACTCCTAGTGTTTACTGTTAACTGTGCAAAGATTAGACGTGGAGGGTTCATTTATTCATTTTTGGAAAAAATTTAATAATATATATAATTTTTGTGTCTGTGAAGATGGTCAGTCATCCAGGTGTGGTCATCTGGAAGTTGATTCGTGTCAGATGGACTTCTTTCTAGATGTTTATGTAATCATATTTTTAGGTTTATGTATTATATATCCCCTCCTTGAACCGCCACCTTATTGTGGTGGAGGGGTTTGAGTACCCGAATGAACCTAGGAGCCATGTTGTCAGGGGCCTAGTGCTCCTGGTAGGGTCTCCCAAGGCAAACGGGTTCTAGGTGACTGGTCAGATTCAAAACCTTTATGGAATTAAAATCAAGGACCGTAACATTGCCTGGACTGGCGTCACCGGGGCCCCGGCCTGGGGTTGGGGCATGCAGGCAAGCGCCTGGTGGCTGAATCTTTGCCTGCGGGACTCGGCCGGGCACAGCCCGAAGAAAAGACGTAGGCCCACCTTCCCATAGGCCCACCACCCGCAGGAAGGAGCATAAGGGTCCGGTGCAGTGTGTTGTGGGTACTTTATATATTTGTAAAGTATTCAAAAATTACAGATGGCAACATGCAAGTTGAGAGGAGACTGTAGTAAAGAGATGTCTACATTTTCAACACCAAGCTTTTTTTTAAACAATACTATAGTTATGGTGTTTATAATGATTTATAATCCCATTCTCTGTGTATCTAATGATTTATAATCCCACTCTCTGTGTATCTAATGATTTATAATCCCACTCTCTGTGTATCTAATGATTTATAATCCCACTCTCTGTGTATCTAATGATTTATAATCCCACTCTCTGTGTATATAAATATTTATAATCCCACTCTCTGTGTATATAATGATTTATAATCCCACTCTCCTGGAGAGGAACCAGACTGAAAAGGGAACCTCATCCTCATCTGGGTGATCCCAGAGAGTGGGATTATAAATCGTTAAATGTGCAGTTGTTTACCAGGACTGAATGCTCAAGTGTAAAATTGTTGTTTGGCAACCAGCCCAAAGCCATCTCCATGGTTTCTGTCATACTATCCACAGCCATCCCACATATCTTCATGATCCATGTGGAGAACCTCAGCAGCACTGAGCATAACCAAATGATGAGACTCCAACCAGAAGTTGTGCATCAGGATGGATCAGGAAAATCTGGAGAGAAGAAGCGGTCAAGGTCAGTGGTGTTTCAGGAGCAGCATGTGGCAGGAGTGTGTGAAATACACACAGATTATTTAGTATGCTTATTATCACACAATGGTCAAGTACAATGTGACAGCATCCAAACATCCCACCAAACACTCGATGCCCATGAATCCTCCAGATCTGCTCCTTTACCTAAGAAAAGCTATTCATAAAAATCTTGACTAAACAAATGTGTTTTCAGTCTGGACTTAAACACGGAGACTGTGAATAAACATAAAATAAAACCATTACAGTGTACACTCAGGACAAAGTTAACACTGTAAACAAAACTTGTGCACAAGATGGCAGCAAAGTTTCACTGCTGTTCCCCATTTACTGAGTACACTTCCTACTCCACTGCTAACTTCTGTTTACTAATTAATATCAACCCATCATTATTTATTATACTGTTCTACAAGAGTGTTAAATAAATTGTAAGTAGTTCATTGGGAAAATGTATGTCACTATAAAGAGGCTAATTAACCAGTCAAAAGAAATAAACCAATTAACTTCTAGAATGTATTTACTGATGTGCTTTAATGCTCCTCATGTCAGTTATATGGGAACTGAATCATTTGTTATGAAGGTTCATGTGAAGGGTTCGGTATCATATGATGGTCAGTGATTGGGTGTTCATCTGTAATTCTCTAAATATCCACAGGGTGTCGTTAATTCCGGCTGTTTCTAAAATCTTGCTATGGCTCCACACGTTCTTCGAAGCTTCCATGAACATACTCACAATGTTCTGCACAGCATCTTCTTTATAAATCCCAGTTTCTACATGGGAGGATTTGTATGCACAGCACAGACTTATTTATAAATGAGGTCCAGTGCAGTGAGCCAGATGTGAATGCAGATGTAGAGGGGAAGTGTCCAGATGTAATGTTCAGAGTGCAAATCTCTTTAAAAATATTGTTTAGTTAAAAATTTAGGGTTCCTTATATAAAGATTATTTTTAAAGATTGTATCTGGTCACATGACTAGATTTTAGTGGAGAGCGAGACTGTGGCATTCTGGGATATCTGGGATACAGAGGAAAGACTTACAGCCCCAAAATAACTTCATTTTCATGGTCTAAGAGGCACACATGGTAATGTCTGGGGTTTTATGTTCATTTTTGTTTTTTGTTCTTACATGGACAGTGTAATGTCCAGGATTTTATTAGATTCATTACATTTCTGTTGTGCTAATGAGCTCTGGCCTGTTTGTCTATAGACTCTAGCATGAGAGACTTCGTAATGACTGAAGAGGACATTATTTACATTTACATTATTTCCTGTCCAGTGACAATGAGGATGAAGTTCTCTTCTGAGCCTGGTTCCTCTCAAGGTTTCTTCTTCAGATCATCTCAGGGTCCACCACTTTCCTCACCACCATCACCTCAGGCTTCTCATCAGGGATAAAATAATAACTTTTTAGAATTTTTTTCTCTGTTTCTATATTTCTGTAAAGCTGCTTTGAGACAATGTCCACTGTTAAAAGCACTATAGAAATAAACTGAATTGAAAGATGTTTTTAAAATGTTATGCATTTATTTTCTTGTAGTCTTCATGAGAGAGATAAAGTAAAATGCTGAAAGATTCTTTATCATGTGTGGCCATTGTTACATTGGACCAGTGTAGCTATATTCACCGTTTGGCATCACAGGATATGAGTTTATTTAAGTTTTCATCCTTTACTATGGGCTGCTGACCCATCCACATCCCCTAGAGGGCAACATTCGACCACCACCCACCGACTACTGACCACACACACACACACACACCACATATGTAAGATAAGATTATTTGCCATTTTCATCCATAAAAACACACACTGCCCCCCTAACCCCACCACCTCCACCCCTAACTCTAACCCTCCAGCAGCTCCATTTTACATTCATAAAACAACTACATGATTACAAAAGGCAGGAAGGTTGAAGTTTGGATCATATCTAATGATTTGTTAAAGAATAGCAAAGCAAATGTAGAGCTACAGCACGTTACTAAAGTAAATGTTGAATTACAATAAAATGTGTAAAGTCTGTACAGGCGAGCATGTGTCTGCTGGTTTGATTAAAATATAGTGTTTTGTTCTAGCAGCATTAATAATCGTGTAAGACTGGGAGTTAGACATCTGAAGACTTCTGTGAATTTAGTGACCGTTCCTTTCACAGACAGCAGAGGGCAGGTTCACACTGCACACACTTTATTAAATTATCCTCCATTAACTTCAGCACACACATGGACCTCTATTCTGTATTTCTCAATATTAAGATGTTTTCTTTTTATAGCTATGCTGTCATTCTATCTGCTCTGTCTGTTCAACCTGTCTCTCTGTGTCCTGTCTCTCTGCATCCTGTCTGTCCAACCTGTCTCTCTGTGCCCTGACTCTCTCTGTGCCCTGACTCTCTCTGTGACCTGTCTCTCTCTGTGACCTGTCAATCATAAAGAAATTATGTTTTTTGAGGAAAACAGTTCAGGATGTTTCTCCATATAGTCAACTTCAATGGTGCCTGTGAGGCGCACGCCTTTTTGTTAGTAAAGAGCATTGGACTTATTTGCACTTTGCACGTTCACTTTGTAAACACTGGGTCTATAGTTCCACCTACATGATGCGTGACCTGTTGACGTGATTACGTAGTACGTAGTGTCACGGACGTGCATCTCAGAGCTTGTGCTAGACGAGATTTTGTGGTTAAAAAGTACACAATTGTGTTCAGCACAATTCGCAGACAGTTGCTTGTAAATGTTATTAACAGACATACTGTGAATTTTAGCTGTTACTTTTTGTGATGATCTTATTAGTAAATTCGTCATAACAATCAACACTTTACATTTTTTCTTGTTAAGGAGACCGGTGTGGAAACACAAACAGCTAACTCACATCTGGAGTAACTCCTTATTATCTTACACCTTAATAAAATCAGATCATTAAGAGTAATAACTCACAGCACTTTGCTTTCAAGTATTTTTGGACTTTAGGTTTATTAGCATGTGAATAAAGCGTGCTTTAAGCATCTTACATACAGCAAAATGCTTGTGCATTTGACTCTTACAGTATTTAGCAGATACCCATATCCAGAGCAACTTCCTTGGACCACTTTTGATGGATACTGACCACTGCAGACCGGGAACACCCCACAAGAGCTGCAGTTTTGGAGATGTTCTGATCCAGTCGTCTAGCCATCACACTTGTCCATTTTTCCTGCTTCTAACACATCAACTTTGAGGACAAAATGTTCACTTGCTGCCTAATATATCCCACCCACTAACAGGTGCCATGATGAGGAGATACTCAGTCTTATTCACTTCACCTGCCACTGCTCATAATGTTATGGCTGATCGGTGTGCATCATTATAAAAATAGAGAATGGGATTATAAATTGTTATAAACAGGATTATTCTTTAGATCTGTTTACTGTATAAGCTACTCTAGTGATATTATCTACATGAGCTTCAAACGAAAGACAAGAGTCAATAATCACACCAAGATCTTTTACTGCTGTACAAGATGAAACAGAAAGACCATCCACAGTTCCTCTGTAATCAGAAAGCTTACTTCTAGCTGCATGTGGTCCTAGTACAAGCACCTCTGTCTGTCAGAGTTAAGAATCAGAATCAGAATCAGAAAGAGCTTTATTGCCAAGTATGTTTGCACATACAAGGAATTTGTTTTAGTGTCACAAGCTCCAGTGCACAGAGATAACAACAACAAAAAATAGAATGAGAAATAAAAATACACACATTTAAATAGGAAAATAAAGTAATTTGTATATACAGAATAGAATAGAATGAGTTGAGATGTAGGGATGTGGGGGTGATAACAAATAAATATGAGGTTATTACACTTTTTATTTTTATTTTTTATTATTGCCCAATGTTGGGAACATTCAACTGTTCAAAAGATAGATTGCTTGGGGGAAGAAACTGTTCTTGTGCCTGGCTGTCCTGGTAGTTGCTGCTCTGTAGCATCGGCCAGATGGCAAAAGGTCAAAAAGGAGATGGCCTGGATGTGAGGGGTCCTGAGTGATTTTCAGAGCCCTTTTCCTCACTCTGGATGTATACAGTTCTTGAAGGGTGGGCAGGGGAGCACCAATAATCCTTTCAGCAGTCCGAACCGTTCTGTGTAGTCTTCTGATGTCTGATTTTTTAGCTGAGCCAAACCAAACAGTTATAGACGTGCACAGAACAGACTCAATGACGGCTGAGTAGAACTGTGTTAGCAGCTCCTGTGGCAGGTTGAACTTCCTCAGCTGCCGAAGGAAGTACAATCTTTGTTGGGCCTTTTTGATAGTGACGTCTATGTGAGGTGTCCCACTTCAGGTCCTGAGAGATGGTGGTGCCCAGGAACCTGAATGACTCCACTGCTGATACAGTGCTGTTCATGATGGTGAGTGGGGGGAGTGCAGGGGTGTTCCTCCTGAAGTCCACTATCATCTCCACTGTTTTGAGTGTGTTGAGCTCCAGGTTGTTAAGACTACACCAGGCAGCCAGCTGCTCAATCTCTTGTCTGTAAGCAGACTCATCACCGTCCTGGATGAGGCTGATGACTGTAGTGTCGTCCGCGAACTTCAGGAGCTTGACAGATGGATCAGTAGAGGTGCAGTCATTGGTGTAAAGGGAAAAGAGCAGTGGGGAGAGGACGCAACCCTGGGGGCGCCAGTGCTGGTGGTGCGGCTGTTTGACGTGAATTTCCCCAGTTTCACTAGCTGATGCCTATCTGTCAGAAAGCTGACAGATACACTGATGTGATCCACTGACAGATAGAGCTAGGGACAGAGAGCTGGGTTAGTTTGGTCTGAAACTTTACTTTGGTAGTGTTGCAGGCCGAACTAAAGTCCACAAACAGGAGCCTCACATAAGTCCCTGATTTGTCCAGATGCTGTAGGATGAAGTGCAGTCCCATGTTGACTGCATCATCCACGGACCTGTTTGCTCGGTAAGCAAACTGCAGGGGGTCCAGTAAGGGTCCAGTGATGTTCTTCAGATAAGCCAATACCAGTCTTTCAAACAACTTCATGACCACAGACGTTAAAGCAACAGGTCTGTAGTCATTAAGTCCTGTTATCTTGGGTTTCTTTGGGATGGGGATGATGGTGGAATGTTTGAAGCAGGCAGGGACTTCACACAGCTCTAGTGATCTATTGAAGATCTGTGAAAAGATGAAGGCCAGTTGGTCAGCACAGGTTTTTAGACAGGCTGGTGTGACACCGTCTGGGCCTGGTGCTTTTCTTCTCTTCTGCTTCAGAAAGATCTGACGCACATCAGCTTCACTGATCCGAAGTGCAGGAGGGGAGGGGAGGGGAGGGGAGGGGGGTTGCTGGGGGTGTTAATGGTTGTGTAGAGAGATTTTCAGATGGGGTGTGGGGTGTTAGACTGGCAGTTTCAAATCTGCAGTAAAACTCATTCAGGTCTTCAGCAAGTTGTTGATTGTCCTCAGTGCTGGGGGATGGTGTCTTGTAGTTTGTGATGTCTTTCAGGCCTTTCCACACTGAAGCTGGGTCGTTGGCAGAGAACTGGTTTTCCAGCTTTTTAGCATAGCTCCTCTTAGCCACCCTAAACTCCTTATTCAGTGTGTTTCTGGCCTGATTGTACAAGACTCTGTCTCCATTCCTGAAGACATCCTCTTTGGCCTGACGAAGATATCTCAGTTTTCTTTGGCCTGATGAAGATATCGGAGTTTTAAGCAGGAGGAAGTTAGTGACCGTCCACTGTCTAATGTCCTTTATACATTCTTCAATCTTAATAAGCTGGTGTATCTCTTCTCAAGACAAGTCAAGAAGCTTTTATTGTCATTCCAGTCACATATAGCTGACACAGTACATAGTGAAATGAGACAACATTTCTCCAGGAACCTGGTGCTACATTAAAACAACACACAACATGTAATTACAAAACTGAAACAACACAGAGCTAGGACAGAAGTTTGTTCTAGCTACAAACAGTGCAAAGACAAGACAAACACAAGACAGGACACACAACATTTGCAATATTGGCAGAATGTGATGTGCATTACATATATGTATATAATGCATAGCAGCATGACCATTGTGTGCAAGATGTGGTAGCAGCAGTTTTAAGAATAGTGCAAATAATTGATTGTTCACAGCGGTTGAGGTAGTGCAAATAGGAGATACATTGTATTAAGAGTCTGCTCATACGGGTGTGTGTTTGTGTGTGTGTGTGTGTGTGTGTGTGTGAGAGAGAGAGAGAGAGAGAGAGAGAGAGCTGGTAGTTCAGTTCTGGGTGTTAAGAAGCCTGATGGCTTGTGGAAAGAAACTGTTACATAGTCTGGTTGTGAGGGCCCGAATGCTTCTGTACCTCTTTCCAGATGGCAGGAGGGTGAAGAGTGTGTGTGAGGGGTGTGTGGGGTCGTCCACAATGCTGTTTGCTTTGCGGATGCAGCGTGTGGTGTACATGTCCGTGATAGAGGGGAGAGAGAGTCCAATGATCTTCTCAGCTGTCCTCACTATCCGCTGCAGGGTCTTATGATCTGAGACGGTGCAATTCCCAAACCAGGCAGTGATGCAGCTGCTCAGGACACTCTCGATGGTCCCTCTGTAGAACATGGTCAGGATGGGGGGCGGTAGATGGGCTTTCCTCAGCCTCCACAGGAAGTAGAGGTGCTGCTGGGCTTTCTTGGTGATGGAGGTGGTGTTGAGTGACCAGTTGAGGTTCTCCGCTAGATGTACACCAAGGAATTTGGTGCTCTTGACGATCTCCACAGAGGATTCGTTGATGAACAGCGGAGAATGGTCACTCTGTGCTCTCCTAAAGTCAACAACCATCTCTTTTGTCTTGTCAACATTCAAAGACAGGCTGTTGGCTTTACACCAAGCTGTTAGACGTTGCACCTCCTCTCTGTACGCTGACTCGTCGTTCTTGCTGATGAGACCCACCACAGTCGTGTCATCGGCGAACTTGATGACGTGGTTGGAGCTGTGCATTGCTGCACAGTTGTGAGTCAGCAAAGTAAACAGCAGTGGGCTGAGCACACAGCCCTGAGGGGCTCCAGTGCTCAGTGTGGTGGTGCTGGAGAAGATGTTCCCGATTCGGACTGACTGAGGCCTCCCTGTCAGGAAGTCCAGGATCCAGTTGCAGAGGGAGGTGTTCAGGCCCAGCAGGCTCAGTTTCTCAATCAGGTGCTGAGGGATGATTGTGTTGAATGTTGAACTAAAGTCTATGAACAGCATTCATACATATGTGTCCTTATTGTCCAGGTGTGTGAGGGACAGATGGAGGGCTGTGGTGATGGCATCGTCCGTGGAGCGATTTGGACGATACGCAAACTGCAATGGGTCCAGTGAGGGTGGTAGCTGGGTCTTGATGTGCCTCATGACGAGCCTCTTGAAGCATTTCATCACGATGGGTATGAGTGCAACGGGACATGAAACCGTAGACTTCTTCGGCACGGGGACGATGGTCATTGTCTTGAGGCACGTAGGAACAACGGCGCTGCTCAAGGAAATGTTGAAGATTTCAATGAAGACATCCACTAGCTGTCCTGCACATTCCCTGAGCACTCTGTCAGGAATGTTGTCTGGTCTAGCAGACTTCCGTGGGTTAACTCTGCCTAGATTTCTCTTCACGTCAGCCATGGAAAGACAGAGCACCTGGTTGTTGGGAGGAGGGATGGTCTTCCTTTCTGCTATGTTGTAGACACACACCGCATCTGGGAGGGAGGTGTCACTGTCACAGGCAGATGGTGTGGTCTTGTAGTTTGTGATCGCCTGTATGCCCTGTCACATGCATCTGACTTGAAACATACAGCTGTGTGTCATCCACATAACAGTGGAAGCTAATACCATGTTTATGAATAATTGCATCAAGGGGTAGAATAGCAGGAGAAAATAGCAGGAACATATATAAGGAGAAAAGCAGTGGGCCTAAGGCAGAACCTTGTGGAACACCAAACATAACATCTAGATCTAAACACTGATAACGGTCAGTCAAATAAGACCTGAGCCAGGAGAGGGCTGTTCCTTTAACACCAACATGTTCTAGCCTATCAAGTAGAATAGTGTGGTCAATGGGGTCAAAAGCTGCACTAAGATCAAGTAACACCAGTAAGGAGACACAACCCTGATCAGAGGTCAGTACATTTATAGCATTTAGTGGAGAGTCTTATCCAGAGCAACTTACATGAGTCCTTTAAAGTCTCTGTCAATGAATACATGGATACTGGTTCACTAGGTCACTGACTAAGAATACAATCAGTCTAAAAACTCTATTGGGAAGAAATATAACATGAAAATCATACAGACAACATGACACTTGAAACCTAGAAGATTTGAGGGAGTGTGGTGCAGTGCGGGATGTGATTTGAGGTAAGAAGAAGCTAGTCCATTTTTGGCTTTGTAGGCAAACATCAGTGTTTAAAATCTGATAGGACCACTACAAGAAGCTAGTTTAAGGGAGCACAGCAATAGGGTGGTGGAGGAGAACTTAGAAAAGTTGAAAACAAGTCATGCAGCTGTATTCTGGACCATTAGCCAAGGTTGCCAAACTTGCCAACAGCAAGTTGCTGTACCTGAGTGGCCTGTGAGAATCAAAATGGGTGAATGTGAGATGAGATCCTGACATGGGGATGGGTATCACCTGGGATGAAAAGTTAAGTTTAAGATGCTAGTGAGCTGCTATCCATGATGAGATGTCTTGCAGACATGCTGAGGTCTAAGCAGAAGAGTCTGAAGGATCAATTTAGTTGAGTGTAATTTGCACAGCAGTGGTATGAATATCTTCACCAAAGGGAATGACTGCTTGCCTATAGAAGGAGAACAGAAGAGGACTAAGTACTGAGCCTTGAGGGATGCCAGTGGAGATTCTGCATGGAGTAGATGTCTATCTCCTCCATGTCACCTGATATGAGTGACCTTCCAGGTAGGAAGGAACTATTGCCATTCCAAGACTCATGAGGACAGACAAGAAAGTCTTGTAGGTCATGGGTCTCCAACCACTGGGCCGCGGACTGGTACCGGGCCATGGATCATTTGGTAATGGGCTTCAAAGAAACAATAAACATAGAATTTTATATATATACATAGCTTAAAATTATATGTATTTTATTTTTAAAAATTGTCACTTCCGCCCACGCCTCACTCCTGCATTTGATGCAGTCATGGGTTTTTCCATCCATCAGTAATGTCGAGTTCACACTGCACGATTTTAGCACAGATTTTCAGTCATAGACAGGTTTTGCGAAATCGCAGACAAATGCCAGAAATCAGAGGCTACTCGGAGCTCGTGCACAGCGAGTGACAATCACACCGTGTTAAATAACAAAGACGCGATCCGAGAGAATCGGCGCTGAGTCACCTATGCCTTGGAAATATCTGGCATGCTAAATATCTGGGCCTGTCTGCGACTCAAAATCCTGCAGTGTGAAAGACGCTCTGACTGAAAAATACCTCGGCACTGACCTACAGCCAAATGAAAGAGTGAGATACAGGGCAGTGGTCAGTTCAGGGAGGAGTTATAGACCAGAATGTCAGCAAGCATGGCTTCAGTTGGAGCACAGTATTATAGTTTAATAGAGTTTATAGGTTTTTATAAAAAAAAAATGTCTTATAGTTATATCAGAATAAATAAGTTTTACAATTACATTAAACAGAAATAAAGCAGAAACATTGACCAGCCACATCAGCAGCACCACATTGCAAAATTATTAATTTGTTCAATTATACAGAACGCACAATCCTTGTTCCCCGCACTGACTATTTGGATGGCGAACTTCTTGCGGGGTTTCATGTCCAGTCACGCACGAGAACTTATAACAGAAATGTTATTTCCTTATTATTTCTCATGTACGTTCGGTTGTGAAACACAGTTTGCAGAGCAGACAGAGTTGTTGGCGATTCTTCCTGTTGTGAAGTGTGTAACTTCCTGTCACCGATCCATCGTGCAATGTGAACACAGCAGTGACTGACCGCTCCACCAGATAGTCATGCAGTGTGAAAACAATCGTGATCTGACCACTCTGAAAATCCTGCAGTGTGAACTCGGCATAAGTCTGCAAGTTAACCCACGCTAAAAATGACCCAAAAACAAATATCACTAGAAAGTTCCCTCTAACAATCATCAGTCTTTGGTCTATAGAGCTATATTAACACTGATACATTACATTACCGTGTCTATAGATGTTGAGATGAATACAAACTGGTCACTCAAAATGGACAGGGGCAGCATTAGCTCAGTGCTTGGATGACCAGTCAAAAGGTTGAGTTCAAATGCCAGGGCCACCAAGCTGCCATGGGTCCCTGAGCAAGACCCTCAACCTCCGACTCAAATGAGATAAATGGAAATTGCTCTGGACGAGGTCATCTGCCAAATGTTAGAAATGTAAATGAAATAACCGGAGGTTATGCTGGTTACAGTAAGACAAAAGGCAGAAACACGATGAAAAAAGGCAAGTTCATCCACAGAATAACAATCATTCATAAAATCATAAAATTTCACAGCTCAGAACTCACAGGCATGATGGACAAACCTCACATTGTGTTGAAGGTCCATGTGCTTGTTATGGTCAGATCAAATCAGAAAAAGTTGGAGGAAGTGAAATATTTCAGAAATCTTGGGAAGAGTGCCCTGTGGTGGTTGGGAGGAGAACTGTCTGGGCTAGATGTTCCACTCTCAATGTCCTGATCTACCTCTGTCCTGATAGGTCACTATCTGTCCTGTTCTGTCTCTCTGTTGTGACCTGACCTGATCTGTCAGTGTCTGTCCTGTTTAATCACTGTACTGATCTGTTCTTTTTATGTTATAAATTCTGTCCTGCCTTTCTATGTCCTTCCTCTCTCTCTCTCTCTCTCTCTCTCTTTCTTTCTTCTCTCTCTCTCTCTCTCTCTCTCTCACTCTTGCTCCCCCCTCCCTCTCTCCTCTCTCTCTCTCGCCCCCCCTCTATCTACCCCCCCCCCCTCTCTCTCTCTCACCCCCCCACCCCCATCTGTAGCTATACTTTTTCTGTCTTTGTTTCTCTCTCATTGATCTTTTGCTAAGAGGTTTTATTCAGGTCTGTTGATCTAAAGCAGTGAAGCGTTGCCATGGTGATACCTGATCTTCAGGTGAGCCCGGTCACCTGTACAGGAATGTTGGTGCATCATTACACAAACACACACACACACACACACACACACACACACACACACACCCCCCCGTAGAGTGCTCTAAATATAAGAATATATAGTCTGTATAGATACTACATCCAATAAATGTTAATGAAGCAGTGAAGATGCAGTGCTTTACCTTTAAACTACACACACACACACACACACACACACACACACACACACACACACACACACATAGCCCTTTAACCTTTTACCTGACCGTGCTTTTCAGTTTTTTTTTGTGTGCATGTGTGTATGTTTGTGTGTGTGTGTTTTATGTTTGTGTGTGTTTGTTTGTGTCTTTGTGCGTGTGTGTGTGTGTGGGGGGCATGTATGATTTTTGTGTGTGTTTGTGTGTATGTTTGTATGCATGTGTTGTTTTTTTTGTGCATGTATGTGTGCTGTGTGTGTGTGGTGAGGGGTATATAATAAACATATAAATAAAGCTGGCTTTAGTTCAGAGAATATAAACTCCAACAAATCATCTGCTCTGGTTTATTTAATCACTCTGTCATTTACACAGGGAGTTTAGATAAAAGAGCTGACCAGACCAGAGACCAGCTGCAGGGGCAGGAGTGTTTTATTTAGAGAGTTGAGCAGTTGTGAAAAATTAAGTTTGAAAGTCTTTAGCCGAAGTGGATTTAAATGGTTTGTCCACACCGGCTTCTCATTATTCCACATTACTGCTCCATTATTATCCTGTGTCCTTCATGTGGTTTGTGTCTAGTTTAAATCAAATTCTTGTGTTTGGTTTTGTCTTGGTTTATTTTTATTCTTTAGTAATACTTCACTTTTTCAGAAGGTGTAGATTCTGACACAGCAACAACAGGTGCTACTGCAGACGTGGGGACAGATATGTGTTTATAAATGACAGAACAGGTGTGTGTGTGTGATAGAGAGAGAGAGAGAGGGGAGGGAGAGGGGGGGGGAAAGGTGTGTGTGCGTGTCAGTGTGTTGGTGTGTGTGTGTGATAGAGAGAGAGAGAGAGAGCGAGAGAGGGCACAGAGGAAGGTGAACTTTGACCTTTCATCCCTTCCGGGGTCGAAGCTGAGTCTCTAAGGTTCTCACAGTCTGAGCAGGTGAACAGCATTTCAAACACATTCCATCATACTGCACCTGCAATTCCTCTGTGTGTGTGTGTGTGTGTGTGTGTGTGGGGGGGCGCGCACGTACGTACGTGTACACGTACGTGTCACTCAGTAAGCTGTGATAAAGGTACAAAGACTCTTTGGTGTTGGAATGAGCAGCTGAATCCAAACACACACACACACACACACACACACACTTCCCTTACAGTAAGTGTTAGTTCAGAATTAGCATCTGGACTCACACACTCGAACACACTGCAACACATTCCAACTGAAACACGATTCTAAAGGAACAAGCTTTATTACCTTCATATTGCTGCATTTAAGTCATAAACACTTTGTGTGTGTGTGTGTGCGTTGGTTTTTATGGTTTACCGGGACTTTTGACCTGATTACGTACCGACATTATGGGGACATTTGGGATTATGAGGACAGGACCGGTGTCCTCATAATTCCTGATATGTAGCTGCATTTATCTATATCAGGGGAACTCCCAGTCATTTTTCTCTTGAAGTCCTATTACACCACAAAACCTTGAGAGTGGCCTAACACAGTGTTAACCTGGAATTTGGTATAGCGCCCCCTATATCCTGGTGTCGGTATTGCACACGCTTAACACCGGGTTTTAAAATTTTTGAGACTCCTGATTGGCTACCCTGGATTGCCAAATTAGCGCTCTGATTGGCTGAGATCTGTGTCAATCATGCCACGTCATCTTCTTATGGGCGGAGTTTCTCTTTATGCCGTGCGTCATCACAGTGAACATCAATAGAACAACCCATAATATCAAGCACCAGACAATCTTTAAAACCAGGTATGAGAACAAGCTTAAAAAAATATAATTAGATTTACTTGTTTTTATTAAATATATTGCAAAATTGATGTTGTAAAAGTTAAATTTGTTTTATTAATATTCTAAGAAATATTTTATTGGTATTCTGTCTAATTAGAATTAAAATGCAATTTGTTAGCAACCTTACTAATTATCATATCGTAATTTTCATATTTTTAATTATAAAAAAACTATGCAAATGTGTTTTAATGAATGCGGTGACGTTTAAATGCAGTTTAGTTTAGTGTATGTGGTTTAATTAAAATGTACTGGAAACATCGGTAAGTTAGCATGGTTGCACTTGCTAATGATAGTCAATGCTAACGTGTGCAGTATCGCTGATCTTTACGTAATGTCATCCCGAACACCATGTGAGGTTATGGTTTGTAGATTAAGTGATTTAGCGTGCTGCGTTCACAGAACCCCCGGGTGCATATATCAGATAACATGGGGATTGTTCAACTATTTATTGTTTTGTATTATTATTTTATTTATTTCGGAGCCAATCCTATTAACTGATTTTAGCTAGTTTAACTAGTTTTAACTACTGTTCGTGTCAGTCGCTAGAACGTCACTTCCTGTCAGCGCGTGCGTGCGGAAACACAGTAGCGTGTGAAGCGGTGATTTAAACTGTCCCTGAGTGACCATGACCGTGAGGACATGACGGACAGTCTCTACATGCAGCTGGACCGCCTTCACCTGTAAATATATCACTCCTGTAAGTGTTCTAGCCGCTCCGGTGACACCATCATGGCGTTTAACTCCATAATCCAATTAGTAAATAATAATTTAATTGAGGGTGGTGTCGTGTCTCTCTGCTCGGTCCTGTTGCTCCAGTAACGTTAATTTATTTACTTTAAGTTAATTAATGAAATCTGATATAATTTCAAAAACGTGGTGTAAAGTAAAATGGTAAGCTTGGTTAAATCTCTGAGTTTAAAGCCCATCTTTCCCTCAGCATGCTGATAGATCAGTCAGTGGGTTAGAGAAAAGGTGCTTTACTGAACCACGGCTTATATACAGACTAAATGTGTTAAAGCTTCAACCTAAGGATAAATTACTCAAGTAAACTTTAACAAGGATGACTTCTGCCTGGAAAAACAGCATCCTTTAAGCAAGATGACTGAAATGAAGCTGAGGAGAGGGAAAGCAAGTCCCAAAAAGGAGGCTGCAGATTTTACAGCAACTGGCAAAGACAGAGATGGATTTGATGTGAAGTACATCAGTTCAGATAAAGGTAAGATTTATTTAAATGGCATTCTTTGTTAGTTTTTTTTTCTTTTCATTAACAGTTAGGTTCATCAAGAATATTGAGAATGAAAACACCAAACAGTGTTAGGGGTAGGATTGGAAAACACTGGCCTTACAGATTTTTTCTCTCTCGTTCGGGGCGTGGAGTATTCAGCTGTGTCCATTTTAATAAGGGAGATTTTCTTTTGGAATACAGAGGACAACTCATAAACAAACTGGAATGTGATCACAGACAAAAAGTATATCATGATGCTCTGAAAGTCTTCATGTTTGAATTCTGTTTCAATGGAAAACTCTTATGGTATGTGTAATATAATTATGTATAATATTGCAGTGTTTCTTATATAATGTCTTGATGTGTTGACTTTTAAATAGAATGGGATTGCAGCCAAACAATGATTTCATGTCATTTATTTCATGCTTCAGTGTTGATGCTGCTAGAGAAGATGGTTCCCTTGGGAGACTTGTCAATGATGACCATATCAACCCAAACAGCAACATGAAAATAATCACTGTAAAGGGAACGCCTCATCTGTGTTTAATTGCAACTAGGAGCATCAACCCGGGGGAAGAGATCACATACAACTATGGTGATTCTGAGTGGCCTTGGAGAAGCAAGGTACTGAAGATGACTCTCCACTGTTACTGAGGCCATGCTTAAACATGCAGATATCACTTAAATCATTACATGCTACTTTCCTCTATTTATATTCCCAAGGTTTTATGTTATAACACATTTTTACAGACTGCATCTGAAAAACACCAACTGCAACCACAGGAAATGAGTACTACATCAAACGAGGTGAGGAGGGTGAACGTCAAAGTGTATCATCGGGTCTACTGACACCAAGTAATACATGCATGCTATCTTGTTTATTAATCGATTTTGTAGGCTGTTTCTGAGGCAGACCCCTTTACACCCACAACAGCAGTCACCCTGGAAGCTATCAAACAAAGAGAACAGGTAATTTACAGCAAAACATGATTAATAAGAACCTGTTGATTTTACATATACTTTTTACAATTAATTTTTATAAAAACATGTCAAATATAAAATTAAAATTTTTTATTTAAAACCTAAACAGATAATTTTGTTATCTAACCCCCTGTATTTCTGTTTTAGAATGGCGCTGGAACTGTCCCTGAGGTCACAACATCTCCTAGAGTTGTAACAGACAAGTCCGAGACTGTGGTTCCTACAGAAGATACAAAAAAGGGTAATTCTCAGAAATCATGTTGTAATTAATTATGCCCCAAATGTTGCAGTCAGTTTCTCAGTTTCAGTTAGGGTGTTCATCACAAGACTGTTTCATTAGAGTCACTGGGAATGATGCACAGTAATAGTGAAGTGTGTCTGTGAGCTGCACCTTGCACTGAAAACACTACTTGTCTCAGAGGTAGAAGTGTATGCAGGTTTATATGCTTATTATGGATTTAGTTAGCCTGTGTATGTGATGCTGTGTATGACTGAGACCTGTTTGTGGGAACACTGTGTGTCTAATGAGGACATTTAGGAACTATATTGTAAGGAACATGTAGTGTGTGTCAGTGTCATTGAGAAACATGCTATATGAGGACTGTAGTGATTTATGTGGAGTTTGTGTTTATCAGGTTGTGTATGGCACACACATGGATTAAAAAGGAAAGGGGCCTTGTGTGTTTTTAATGCCCCCCTTTTAACAGAAATGTGGTCTCGAGGGACTTCACTTTAGTAAGCTATAATATGAACACCACATGTTTATTATGTACAATTATCTTACATTTGTATTTGGCAGATGTAGAGTTACTACCGGAGTCAGTATTTTGCTTGGTGCAGTGTGTTTGCACCCTCATCCTGCACTGTTACAGAAACTGGCTGATGTCTAGATTTTTTGGGAAATGCTTTGGTTGAAAAGTTTTTTTTGGTTACTTTAAGATAAATGTGACTTGGTTGTTTTCTGATGTACTGACATTGACATTAATTATTCCCAAAATGGTAGATAGTCAAGGCCTGTCTGTGGCACTAACCTGGTTAGGAAAGCACTATAGCTAGGTTTACACTGTCAGGTCATTGGAATAACTTGGGTAAGGTTTTCTGTCCTCAAGTTTTGCATCCTAGCTAAACTGTCTGGATATCAGAAAGTAGGTAAGTGTGATAGTAAACTATACCTGATCTAAACATTCCAAAGAGCTGTTGGAGGTCAGATCAAAACATGTCAGAAAGTGAAATTGGACATAGTGTAATATGAGTAGTGTCAAGGATCTAATGCATAAAATTTATGAACTACTGTTGCAGCCATTTTGTTTAAACTACTGTTGCCTATCTTGTGTGGGGTAACATTGTGCAACAGCACCTTTAATTAACACTAAATGTTTGTTTGAAACAAAATGGGTTTATAAATCTTGCTGCACTTTTGGGTCTTGAATGTCACACCCACTTTAGTGCCTACCACCTACAACCACAGTTCAGCATATTAATTTATGAAATTGGTAGTACACAAACATAAATTTCCTTGTATCCAAGCAAAAAAGTGGTGTTAGCTAGCTTCATGTGTAACTTTCAATATTTTATTGTATGTTTTAGATTGCAGTTGTGAAGGAGCAGTCTGGGTCTGAGGGTCAAGAAACAATAGGAACAAGTGAGAAGACAGCAAAAGTAAGTTTGTAGGATAGACATTATTTTTTGGGTTTTTATGAAATTCTATGGAATGGATAGTCTCAATCCCTAACTCACTCTTGATAATTTACCAATCAAGAGGCCATTTTCTTAGGAGTACGAGTATTCATTTTCATGTTACATAATTCTGAGTACTATATGTACCGTGTCATACAATTGTGGAAAAGTTTTTTTTAAATGAATTCGCATATCAAATAAGTAAGCAGTGAGTAACACATTTAGTTGTTTTAAAGTTTTCATTTACTTTACCAGGTTCTTCTGCTATCAAAACTTTGATTTTATACGTGTTATATAGAATATACAAACATGTTATCATTTTTACCTCAGCTTTTGTTGAGAGTGCAAACACAGTGAAAGTCAAAAATGCACATCATCTAGTAGCAAATAAATTTAATCAGTTCTCCATGTCATGCCTCCACTGGTTGCTCATTCTAGTTTGATATAAAATGACTGTTCTTTTAATTCTGTTAACAGAATTGTAAACACGAAATTGTTCCTGCGACTGTCTCAAGCATGAACAAATGTGCTGCATGTGTTGGACCGGTTGTTTCACTCAGATGGATTGGTCTTAGATGCAAAGGTCAGTAACAGTAACCCTACAGTGTTTAAGATGGCAGTTCATTTATAAATGCTATCGTTTATCTACATGGTTCATTGTGTCCTGGTTTTGTGATAAATCAGTGCAGGTGTAAAAATGTTTAATAAAATTCAAAGTTTCATCTTTTATTTTAGTGTGCCTTAGGTGAAGGTGACCATTGTGGGGGGTTTGTTTTGTGTATTTAATGTGAATATTGTACACCTTTTGAATATTGTTTACAATATTTCTTATTTATTTACTTCTCTCTCTCTTTTGCAGTCTGCTCTTGTTTTTGGCACAAGTCCTGCTTCTCTAAAATTGGAAAGAATGAGAGCGAGTTGCTATCATGGGTGAGTGCATTTATACTTTATTTGCTGAACTTTAGTTAAGTGTAAGTGTAGTTCATGGTGATCTTTTTTCTGGTACTAGGGTGTAAGTTCTGATGAGGAGTCACAATCAGATGAGGAATATGTACCAGAGTCAGAGAATGAATCTGAAAGCTCAGTAGAGTTACAAGTACAGCATACAGAGAAACAAAAGGCTATCGATTCCAGGATTACAAAGTTGAATCCTGAAGGTGCGAGCAAGGGCAAAGTGTGTTTTAAGGCCAGAGAAGGATCTTGTGAAGAAGCTGGTTCATTTTATGGGGGGAAGTTGACTGATGTAGAATCTGATGATGAGATCATTAGACAGTGCAAAGCAAGTGTCGAAAACCCACAGAACATCAGTAGTTACAGAATTAGGCAGTGGGTTAGACTGTTTAGCTCTGCCAACAGCAGTCACTGGAAAACCTAAGAATCAACAACTCTTGGAGTCTCTATTGGCAAAGGGCAAGGATAAAGTGACTGGACCTGATGAGGGTGTTCAGGTGTCTGCAATTTCCTGTTCTGAAACTAAGAAAAACTACTGTTATATTTGTGGGAAACCCCAGTCAAAAATTTCTCGACATCTGAAAACACACATGACAGAAGTTGAAGTTGCAAAAGCACTGTCCTTCCCAAAGAACTCAAAAGAACGTAAAGTATTGCTGGAGAAACTTAGAAAAAAAGGCAATTATCAGCATAATACTGATGTTGAAAAGAAAGGAACTGGGATGCTCAAAGTAAGAAGAAAACCAGCCAGAACTTGTGATTCCAAAGAGTTTGTGCATTGTATGTACTGCAAAGGGATGTTTGTCCGTAAAGACCTATGGCGACATGTAAAAAGATGTTCTTTAAAGCCAGGAGATCTAAATGAACACCATGGTAGGGCCAGGGTTTTGGGGTTTTGGGAGCCATGGCAGAGTCTACATTCCCACACCAGATATCTCCAGGGGTTTGGAAGCTCTTAAGTGTAATGAAGCAAGATGAGGTTGCCTCTGTAGTACGCAATGACTTTTGCATTCTTCAACTAGCACAGTCTTTCTTCAATAAACATGGAAATGACCCTACTAAGTATGAATATATTCGACAGAAGCTTCGTGAAATTGGAAGATTTCTATTAACTTTGCGCAGTGAGTCTTCCATCCACAGTCTTGAGGAAGCTGTAAAACCGGCCAACTTTTCAAGTGTTGTTCAAGCTGTCAAAACCGTGTCTGTCTTTGATGAAGAAATGAACTGCTACCAAACACCAAGCCTAGCCTTAAAATTGGGGCACACATTACAAAAGGTGTGTGAAATTATCCATTGTAGAGCTTTAATGGCAGAGGATGAAGAGCTAATCAAATCAACTGAGACATTCAAAAAACTGTATAGCAGCAAGTGGTCAGAGTTCATCTCCCACAATGCTTTAAGCACACTGAATGAAGCAAAATTTAACAAGCCATTAACACTACCATTTACTCATGATGTTCAGCTTCTTCACAAACACCTTGAGACAATTGCAGATGCCTCATCTGAAAACCTGAAGCAGACACCATCACCACAATTTTATGCTGAGCTTGCTAAAACCACACTTGCAAGAATAATACTTTTTAACCGCAGACGTGCTGGTGAAGTCTCAAAAATACAGGTAAAATGCTTCCCGGAAAGAGATGACACACTTCTTCATGAAGACGTTGCAATGGGCCTTTCCAAATTTGAACAGAAACTTTGCAGCCACTTCAGCAGGCTTGAGATCAGGGGTAAGCGGGGGCGAAAAGTTGTTGTTCTTCTTACACCACATATGGTGGATGCACTGACACTTTTGGTCTGTAAAAGAAGGGAATGTGGGGTACTGGATGCCAACTACTACTTGTTTGCCAGGCCCAACTGCCAAAGTCATTACAGGGGCCAGGACTGCCTGAGACTCTATGCATCTCAGTGTGGAGCTCAAAATCCAGAACATCTTAGATCAACACATTTGCGTAAACATGTAGCCACTCTCTCTCAAATTCTTAACCTAAAGAACAATGAATTGGATCAAGTTGCAGACTTCTTGGGACACGACATTCGTGTACACCGTGAATACTACAGGCTCCCAGAAGCAACAATTCAGCTAGCTAAAATATCTAAACTCCTCCTGGCCATGGAAAAAGGTCGTCTTCCTGATCTTCAAGGCAAATCACTTGATGACATTGAAATTGAAGGTATGCATCTTTATTGTGAAATGGTGAAGAATTTTAATGTGATACCATAATGTGTCCTGCGTACAATTAGGCTAAATTTAGGCCAAATCAGGGACCTTTTAAATACAAATGAACGTACTGTACTGTTCAATTTTACTTCTGTTTTTAAGATGAAATCAACACTGATGGCAGTGTTGGAAGTGAATCTGAGAATGGGGGTGAAGGTGAGAATTTGGAGGCTTGCACGAGTACACCACTGCAGATCGGTAGGTTTTTCAAACATTATTGTTATGTGCTCCAGTGTTTTTGGTCATAAGTCCACACTATTTGTGTATGCTGAATGATGTGGTTATCTTTGTCTAGGGATGCGGAAGGATCAGACACCAAACGAAGACGAGGCTGGAGGTTCTCATTGTATTTCCTAGATAATACCTGTGGAGTTGACTTTTTTTAATCAATAAAAATGGATGAGGTTGTTATTTTAGTAATGTATTTCTGTATTATTTACTTATTATTAATCTTAAACAAAGCTATTTGTCATCATACAACTTCTCCTTGTTTACTTTTTATTGTTGTATGGTGTGCATGTTTTTTGACATTTAGTTAGTCTCAACCCCCTGTGCTCTGCCCATGTCCCATAGAGTTTTGATGCATAAAGCCTTCTGTGCAGTTAGCTGGCCAGAGTTATCACAGTTTTAACTATCACAATCTATTTAATTGCCTGTGCATTATTCTTGTGTATATCCACATTTATATGTAGGTTTCATGGAAGACTGAGCTTTTTGGAGATTTCAACCCAATAACTAGACATTTCAGTATTCAGACAATACACACCACACACATTCATTTTTTTTTTCTGAGATTAATGTTTTTGTTTGTTTAGCAGTGGTCCAGGGCAATGTTGCAGCAGACGCTGGAAACTCTAGAAAGAGGACACGAACACCATGGTCTAAACGTGAGGAGGTGGCTGTAATGAAATATTTTAAATCTCATATAGCCAAAGGAAAACTGGCCACAATGGTGGAGTGTCTACAGTGTAAGACTGCAGAGGATCCCGTGCTGGCCGGCCGCACAGCGCAAAATATACGAGATTTTGTTAGAAACAGGGGAATAACTTTAAAAAGGAAAGCCCAGTGTGACTGAGGAGACTGTTTTTATTTCCAGGGGATGCTGCATATTTAAAAGAACCAGTTAAGAACTGTTTAAGTTCTCAGTTATAATTGCTCTCACACAAGTTGTTTTGTGTGTAAGGACTTTGTTCTGTTAAGTCACAAATGTCTTGGTAAGACATAATGCAGTCATGTATGTGTTTGTGTTTCATTAAGTTCCAGTAAAACATGCCTGTCCTTCTAATACAGTGTAAAGTCTTTTTTGTGTATTGTTAAACTGATGTCCTCATAAAACGGGTTTGACCTTGTAAATATGCTTTGTGAAGTAGGCGGGATATTCCCAGCAGGTCCTCATATGCACCCATAATGTCAGGTCTTAATATTAAGAGTGTAATTTTGTGTAAAAGAAATCTGAAGTGAAATTTGTCTTGCTCAATTTTTAATAGATTTTTTGATGTTTACAGCATCACTGTAGCACAAAGGCAAAGGTGGGTCCCTATAAACCATGTTACAACTGGTTTGGCAGGCAAAGTCCTTTTAAGGCATAAAAACCAGTGTGTGTGTGTGATGTAATTAATGTTAGTCTTCAATCCATTTCAGTTTATCTGTATAGCACTGTTAACAGTGGACATTGTCTCAAAGCAGCTTTACAGAAATATAGAAACAGAGAAAAATGATAAAGTTTAAAGTTATTATTTATCTCTAACATTTATCCCTAATGAGAAGCATGATGTGACAGTGGTGAGGAAAAACTCCCTGAGATGATCTGAGGAAGAAACCTGGAGAGGAACCAGGCTCAGAAGAGAACCTCATGAAGATGAAGATGAAGACCTGAGAACAAAATTAACCACAGCAACAGCAGTTCAGAGATGATGTGATAGTCTTCAAGTGATTCTATCCACAGCAGTCCCCTGGTCACAGGCTGACCACGCAGATCTATCCACAGCAGCAGTGGCTAGGGAGAGAGATTGATTTTAGAACATACTTTAACTCCAAATTCATATTATCACATCACTGACATTCCTCCGTGTATAAGTGTAATCTCACAGATCGTTAGAAGAGTAACACCAAATCTGAATTCTCATCAAATGAACAAAGAGCATTCCCAACAGTCCATTTACCAACAAAGCCCTGTAAGTTACATGTTAGCTTGTGATTAGCATATTCAATTTTCATGCGAGCTGCTAGTAGCCCCCTGAAGACTTCATGAACCTCATCTGGCTCCTTGTTCTGTATTTTGTTTTTCATAGAGAGCCATATTGCTAATTTAGCTAGACCAAAAATGAAATTCATTACAACATGCTTGTTTCTTTTCTTAGCAGAGTATTTTTGGACAAAAATAAATAAAGGAAAACAAAAACAATCCCCCCCTTTTATACATCAGTGTTGTAACCTGTTAAAAAGTACTCCTAACCTTCAGCAACCACAAAATAAATGTACGAGTGTTTCCCCCTGGGGACAGAAAGGGCAGCCTACTTCATGAGTAGGGTCTAGGTGAGCTACATGCTTGTTAGTGGCTATGGCTCCATGAACTATTCTCCACTGTAGGTCTCCTGTTCATTTATCTATAGGGAGCTTGTATAGAGACCTCCATCGTCCTTTTGCAGACTGATCTGGACGAAGGAAACCAATCCACTTTGATGTACTCACCCCTTCTATGGAGTTGCTATGGAGCACTCTTACACTCAGCATGTAAGCCTCCTTCTTGCCCAGCTCTTCAAAGGAGCCCAGATGTAAAGAGGAAAGGGACAGGAGGGTATTTTTTGGCCTCGTCAATTCTCCCACTGATGGGGAGATGTCCAGCATTGGAAATGTGTACTCACACCCATCATCCCACTGAGCGACCACATCGAGTTTCTGGCAAACTCTCTTAATGATTGTGGTAATGATTTACAAACCTCTTGTGCTATGTTTCTTATCGGTCTTTCTGATCTTATGTTTTCTTGTTGCCTTAGTTCGGTTAGTGAAGAAGAGATCATGGCTTTTTAAAAAGGGGGCCTAATTTTGTACATCCTGCATCTTTAGGAGGTTTACTCTTAGAAAGTCATTGTGGAAAAGGGATTCCTCAAAGAGCCACCGGCCCGGTGGAGTGTTGGGGCCCTGGAGACTTTTAATCTTTTCCACGCCTGCAACAATGAGTCGTAAAATGATGTTGATCCTATGGCTTTTACTTCTAGAGGTTTTAGCAAAAAAAGTTGTTTACTATAACCCAGTCCTGCTACCTGCTGTAGAAGCACCTTGGCAGTTACATGCCATCTCAAAATAGCACCATATAAAAGTTTTTGTGCCACTTTCAGTCTGAAAACCATTATTCGGGACGTCAGATCAATAAGTCCCCGTCCACCCTCATATTCAGGGAAGTAGAGTGCTGCAGATCTAATCCAGTGGTAGACTGACCGAAAGAAATCCAGAATTTTCTTTTGTAAGTATGCAATTAGAGCCACGGGAGGATTTAGAACTAAAAATTTATGCCAAAGCATAGAGGCAATCAGATTGTTGATCACTAACACACGTACTCTCTAGGACACCTGGGGTAACAACCATCTCCATTTTGACATTCTTGCATGTACTTTCTCAACTGGGCCTTCCCAATTATTTTCCTGATATTATGGTGTACCCAAATAAACACCTAAAACCTTTTTTAAAACCCCATTACCTTCCAACCTCAGATTACCAGGTAAAAGGGGGGTTTCGGCCTCTGTCCACTGTCCCACCTGTAGAGCCTCACATTTATCCCAGTTCACTTTGGAAGAAGAAGCCTTCTCATAATACTCCAAAGCCTTTGCCATTATGCGTATATCGTTTTAGTTTTTGATAAATATATTAATATCATCTGCATATGCAGCAATCGCTAAGAGGGAGTCGGTCATATGGCTTGGTACACTAAAGCCAGTCAAATGTTTTCTTAAAAAGCATAAAAGAGGCTCAACCTCCAAAGAGTACAGCTGTCCTGAAATGGGGCATCCTTGTGTTATTCCTTTCTCTACTGCTATTGGTCGACTGAGACCTCCACCAACCTTAACCATACATGAAGCATTATTATAAAGAAGCTTCACCCAGGATATAAACCTTTCTCCAAAACCAAAAGCTTTGAAAGTACAAAACAGAAATCTATGGTCTACTCTGTCAAAGGCTTTTTCTTGATCCAAGGATACAATCCCAACATTTTGATTGTATACTTTACATACATCTAAGACATCTTTCATTAAGTATAAATTGTCCATAATAGTCCGATCAGGAATACAATAAGTCTGGTCCATATGTATAAGTAGGCCTATATATGGTTTCAGAGAGTATTTTATAATCAGTGCACAAAAGAGCAACAGGTCTCCAATTCTTGAGTTGCGTCATATCTCCTTTTTTAGGAAGCAGTGTCATAACCGCCCTTCTACAGGAGTTCGGGAGTAGGTTTTCATTTGAAAAGTTCATTAAAACCTCATGCAGGTCTGGTCCTATAACCCCCAGAAATGTTTATAAAATTCAGTGGTGAGTCCATCTACTCCAGGTGCACATCCACATGCCAGCTGGTTGACAGCTACTGTGAGTTCCTCCAAGTTTAATCCTCTGTCCAGCTCAGTCTGTTCTGTACTGCTTAGCTGAGGGAGATCCTTTAGGAGTTCTTGAACACTCAACTCATCACAATGTTCCTTGCCATACAAACCAGTGTAGAAGTCCATGGCAAATCTTCTCATTTCTCCTCCATCTGTAGAGATGCCACTTGGGCATTTCAGCCCTGCTATGCACAGTAGTCTTTTCTAAATTGAAGAAGAAAACGCTTGAAGCATCCATGTCTTTAAGCTGAATGTATTGTGACCTCACCAGAGCTCGTTTCACCTTTTCCTGTAAAAAAGATTTTAACTGTAACTGCTTCATCTGCAGTGTCTCCTTATTTCTGTTTTTGACCACATTTAAAAGGTCAGTCTCAATTTGTTTAATTTGCTGCTCCAACTCCTTTACAGCTTGTTTTAGTGTGACAGAAGATAAAGCGGTATACTGTTGGCAGGAATTTCTCATTCCCAATTCTTTCCCAACTTCCCACCACTGATTTAGTGACTCAAAGAAGAATTTTTTTTGCTTTCCACTTATCCCAGAAAATTCTGAAGTACTCACAGAAACCTTCATCTTGAAGCAGTTTATTGTTGAAATGCCACTGGGATCTATTAAATCCTTGCTTTAAAAGAATAGTGACAGTAATAAGATGGTGGTCAGAGAAACCAACTGGTCTAATAGTACTGTCAACTAACTTTGACCTAAAACCTTGAAATATATACAATCTGTCTATTCTTCCTGCACTCGTTCTACTCTCCAAAGCTTTAACGCATGTGTATTGTCTAACATTTGGATGTATAATTCGCCATGCATCTATTAAGTCACTCTGGAGTAATAATCTCTTGAGATGTTTACTGGATTGTAGATGTGGTCCTTCACTGAGCCTATTGAGGTTGAAATCAACTGTACAGTTCCAGTCCCCACCTACTATAATGTAATCACTGTCAATTGTTTTAAAAGCTGCCTGTATATTATTAAAAAAGACTATTCTATCAGACCCAACATTGGGAGCATAAATATTAATAAAACAATAAACTGCACCCTCTATATTCACTTTGACCATAGCCCCTCGGCCTTTATTTAGATCGCAGAAACTTAAGATCTTTACTTTAAAGTTATTAAAGAAAGGTAAGGCTACTCCTCCACTTACATTACTCCTGTGGTTTAAAAATAGCTGACCCCCCCCAAGACAGGCTCTAGTCAACTTCATTCTTTATAGTACTGTGCGTTTCATAAAAAATCACTAAAGCTTATTAATTTTAACTATTTCCTTCACCAATTCTCTTTTCAGTCTATCCCTCCCATCATTTACAGGTGCATCTCAATAAATTAGAATGTGGTGGAAAAGTTCATTTATTTCAGTAATTCAACTCAAATTGTGAAACTCGTGTATTAAATAAATTCAGTGCACACAGACTGAAGTAGTTTAAGTCTTTGGTTTGTTTTAATTGTGATGATTTTGGCTCACATTTAACAAAAACCCACCAATTCACTCTCTCAACAAATTAGAATATGGTGACATGCCAATCAGCTAATCAACTCAAAACACCTGCAAAGGTTTCCTGAGCCTTCAAAAATGGTCTCTCAGTTTGGTTCACTAGGCTACACAATCATGGGGAAGACTGCTGACCTGACAGTTGTCCAGAAGACAATCATTGACACCCTTTAGAGCTCAATTCAGGAAGTCTATTATTCTCTACTGTGGGACATGTTTCTCTTTCATTTGAATTCATAACCAGGACTCGGACCACTACATTAGCCCTGCGTTAGAGATCACCATTAGCAAAACCAATTTGCCATGGAAAAAATAGTGCCAGTGTGCGATATAGCCTACAGAAGGAGCTAATGAGCCTTATCAAACTCTATTAGCCCTAATGGTCATGTCTCAGTGCCTTGTGTCTGGTTTTAAAATAGCCATGTCCACTTTTGTTCAGGACGACTCGTTTATAAACATCGAACACGGCTCAGGAAATCTGTACGCCATTTCCCACGCTGATATTTATAAACCTACGCTCGAATGAAGCGATGTGCAGTCATGCAGGATTTTTGCTAATCATAAAATGCATGAGGACTAGCAGCGTGTGAAATATCCAGCAGTTCCAAGTGCTGGGAGGTGAAGATCAGACCAGCGTTTCTAACTAGCACTAACTAGCTAAGCTTGCTGACGCTGGCTAACTAAGGCCTAGTCCACACGTACACGGGTATTTTTTATAAACGGAGTTTTTCCTCCTTCCTTTTTAAAAAAAATCTCATCCACATGAAAGCGCAAAAACACGGTCTGAAGCGCTGGCAAGAGCATGCCACACCAACAGGAGGCGATATAATCTCAACCATAAAGCCATGTTGGCCAATCAGAAGCCTGAGAAAAATGTTATTACCGTTCCACTAGGCTAACACACACTTGATTCATGTAAACAAAGGAGATAGCATTTTGAGATATGCATAAAAAATGGAATAAATATCCCTACCTCTGCTGAATTATTTTTTATCCCCGGTCGAGACTAAATTTATCCACAATCATGGGGAAGACTGCTGACCTGACAGTTGTCCAGAAGACAATCATTGACACCCTTCACAAGGAGGGTAAGCCACAAACATTCATTGCCAAAGAAGCTGGCTGTTCACAGAGTGCTGTATCCAAGCATGTTCACAGAAAGTTGAGTGGAAGGAAAAAGTGTGGAAGAAAAAGATGCACAACCAACCGAGAGAACCGCAGCCTTATGAGGATTGTCAAGCAAAATCCATTCAAGAATTTGAGTGAACTTCACAAGGAATGAACTGAGGCTGGGGTCAAGGCATCAAGAGCCACCACACACAGACGTGTCAAGGACTTTGGCTACAGTTGTCGTATTCCTCTTGTTAAGCCACTCCTGAACCACAGACAACGTCAGAGGCGTCTTACCTGGGCTAAGGAGAAGAAGAACTGGACTGTTGCCCAGTGGTCCAAAGTCCTCTTTTCAGATGAGAGCAAGTTTTGTATTTCATTTGGAAACCAAGGTCCTAGAGTCTGGAGGAAGGGTGGAGAAGCTCATAGCCCAAGTTGCTTGAAGTCCAGTGTTAAGTTTCCACAGCCTGTGATGATTTGGGGTGCAATGTCATCTGCTGGTGTTGGTCCATTGTGTTTTTTGAAAACCAAAGTCACTGCACCCGTTTACCAAGAAATTTTGGAGCACTTCATGCTTCCTTCTGCTGACCAGCTTTTTGAAGATGCTGATTTCATTTTCCAGCAGAAAAAATGTTTTTTATTGGTCTTATGAAGTATTCTAATTTGTTGAGAGAGTGAATTGGTGGGTTTTTGTTAAATGTGAGCCAAAATCATCACAATTAAAAGAACCAAAGACTTAAACTACTTCAGTCTGTGTGCACTGAATTTATTTAATACACGAGTTTCACAATTTGAGTTGAATTACTGAAATAAATGAACTTTTCCACCACATTCTAATTTATTGAGATGTACCTGTATGTTTAGAGAGCCCACCCTCAGACTGTCCATGAGATGATGTTGAAAGATAGAGAAGTTAAGAAAAATAAACAGAGTCAGTAACTGTGACAAGGTCATGGCAAACATTATTAATTTTTACTTTGACTATTTTTACATTTTCTGGTTTTACTTGACTTTGAAGCCTTTCTCAGCTCTGTAACGTGTTTCCTTAATCAATATCGCTTTCTTTCATCCAACAGATCACAACTTACTATCTTCTGTAAAATTGTCGCTGATCTAATGAATGTCTCTATATCATAAAAATGGTCATCTACCTTAACAGACTGTCCAAATATTTCATCAAGGAAGTCGTTAATTTGCTATAATGAATACAAATCTTTCATCATGACTCAACACTTACTCCATCAGACTCGTCCTGTTCCATCACTTCAACTTCACTTTCCATTTGGTTAGCACTAAGAGTATTTATGTTTTCCTCTTTAGATACCTCAGAATCATTCTGCCCAATGGGCTCACTGACATGGTTTCACTTATCAGTTTTATCTCCTGTGTTTTTTACTTCTTTAGGTGTTTCTATTGCTTTATCAGCAGTGAATGGCTGTTCTAGAGATGCTTCATTTTATTCACTGGTTAGTTTGGTTAGTTTTATTACTCACTGTTAATACCCTGTGTTTGTTCTCCTTGAGGAGGAGACATGCTAGTGGAAACTGTAATGACCCCTGGTCCATCAGCATCATGCAGTTGTTCAGTGGAGGCCTCTGCATGTTCACTTGGTCCTCTATGTGAGCAAATAAGATGCCTATGCCCGACATCCCCGCATTCAAAACATTTCGGTAAAACAGACGGTACTGATAGTAGTGATACCTGATCATATGTATCATTAATGAAAAACCCGCTTGCAGTCAGCACATAGACTAACTGTTCATCTTTTAAGAAAACTACAGCGGCTTTATTCATTCTTGACGCGAATGATATGTTCTCAAACCCAATCTGTTCACCTACTGCGAGCAGAGCCTCTTCCATTGTGACACCAGTGTCCGTAACGAAACTAACCCCATGTTTAATGGACAGCGGGGACGCCATTACCCACGAAGTTCAACCTGCTTCCTCTTTCTCTGCGCGAGTCACAAAAAGCACTAAAGTAAAAAATGAATGATGTCTTACCTTTCCTTGGGAAGGAGTGGGGAAAAAGACAAGGGTTCTTTCTTGATTTCCAAATGGCTAGTTTTGCTGTTCCAGAAAAAAAGTTTAGCAGAACTATAGTGTGGTTCTGTCTTACTGAATATTACGGCCCAAAAATGAAACACTGCAAAGAGAAAGCGCCACCTAGAACCAAAAACCAGTGTTCTAGCAATGAGGAGAGGTTTTCAAGCTGCTTACAATCTACAAAGAGGTGGAAGAGAGACTATCTCTGAACAGAAAGGACAGCCCTTCCCAACACTAGGATCGAGGTGCACCCGATGTCTGTTTGTGGATATCGCCCCATGTACTATCCTCCACTGGAGGTCGCCCGTCCGTTTGTCGATCGGGTGCTTGTACAGGGACTGCCAGCTAACTTTAGGAGAAGAATTGTTGCCAAAAAACTCAGTCCATCTGCTGGCTGGAACTCCCACCAAGGATTGTACATGACACACCTTCACACAGGGAATGAAGAGAGCTTTCTTCCCAGCCATCTCAAAGGTGCTCAATTTTGTAGTAGAGAAAGATAAGAGTAACCTCTCCTCCTCTCTCCACTCCTCCACAGTAGCACTGATAACAAGTGTAGGGAAGTCATAATGGCCTCCCTCTCTCCACTGAACAATGGCCTGTGCTCCATTCAAGAACTCCTGATGCTCTGCAGGCAGTGACCTCCATATCTCTGCTCTCAGTTGGCCCAGTATTCAGTGTGATCTAATCCCAGTCCTTTACACAAGAGCTGCTTGGTTGATGTCCACTAAGTGACCCAACTTTATGCATCCGGCAGTCCTTAAACATGAGCACAAACTAGCTGAAGACAACAGCCTTGACTGCAGAAGGGGGTTGTTGAACAAAGGCTCCTCCAGAAGCTATATTCCAGCTGCTGTATCAGGCATCCTTGAGAAAGAAAACACCCTCCATGCTTTCAACATGGATCTGTAGAATGGTGTGAGCTCCACCAGGTCGACTTCTCGTAGCTTCATGAGAAAAAGGTGTTTGTCAAACAGACAAAGGAGAAAAAAAGAAGCCCATGAAGTGCATGATTGGTTTACACAAAATTAACACTTTTCCTTTGCTGTTCTCCTCATTTTCCGCAATGCCGCAACATATTTCTTTAACACTTCTGTTGGCTCAAGAGCTCCAGCCCCACACTCTTCTGTAGCTGAACCACTGACTTTATAAACTTGTCTTCAGTAGGAAAGAATTTTTAAGTCACCTGTCTTCCAAATGTCTCATCTAAAAAGTTGTTCACGTCCTCTAAAGTGTACAGGGTCTGATCTTCCTGACAGGACCCCCGTGACATAGTCTTAAGGACATCAGCAACAGATTCCTGTGATATTTCCAGATCAGTTTCATTACAACTATTTCCAGTTTCACCATCATCTGACAAAGAGTCATTTGCTGTGAGATCTGAGTTGCTTACCATATCAGACCACAAAACATTGTCACCTTTTACCACACTGGTAGAAGGAAATAGACTTTTGACCTCAGTCTGTCCCACCACGGGGATGGGGGGCTCCGCCTCGGGCCGAGTGGGAGTTGCCACAATTTCCTTGGTATGACTAACCTTGCCATGACCATGAGTTCCACCACTTCACCTGCCGCTGCTCTAGCATCAGCTAGTCCTTAACCTGCCCCCTGTGAGGACAGGTCAGTCGTTTATGCCCGATGTCACCACATTTGAAACACTTCACAGTGCCCATGCACGCATGGGCAAATCATGCGATACAAATCATGTATGTTCTCTCTTCATACTTCACACAAAAGGAGATATCAAGCGTGTTTTCAGGCAAGTCTAAAAACATAAACACTTGTCTCCTAAACGACGCTACATGTTTTAATGCGGGATTTTTACAACCTAGTGGGATCATTTTAAACACTCGCGAGTTTTCCGAAGCGCATGAGCTCACATTTAAGCACTTCATTAGGCAGAAACGGTGGACAATTTGAGATTAACTTTTACAGAGGGCGTAAACAACGGGAAACGGTACACCATTCTCTTATTCCCTTCCTCAACCAGCTGGAAAAAAAACCCTCACAAAATCACACGGAAAGGGAAAAAAAAAAAAAAAAAGAAAAAAGAAAAAAAAAAAAAAGAAAAAAAAAAAAAAAAGATGTGAACAGGTTTCTTACTCTCATCCGCAGAGTCTCACCCCGCACAACCCTCACCCGACTCCCAGCATGCACCAGAGAGAGAGAGAGAGAGAGAGAGAGAGAAAGAAATATTAGGCATGTCTGATCATCCTGTATCCATGGTTACATTAATGCCACTTACATTATAGGGGTCAAGATCATTTTATAACTGCTTTAAAAAAAAAGATTATTAACAGCACATCCAGTACTAAAAGAGGAACTTATTATTTTTAAGAGGTGCTCAGTTGCTGCTTGTGTTATCTGTTTTATATTGTTTTACATGCAGGTAAAGGATTCTGAAGAAGAAAATCAGCTACTTTTTCTCTCCAATTAAATTCTTCTAAGTGGAACTACATTATCATGAATATAGATGAGTGTTGACTCTAATCATTCAGCCACCTGGTCAGGTTCCACTGGTCAGACGGTGATCCAGTTCCAAGTCACTGCATGATATTGTCATTATTTTACCTGTGACTTATACATTACATTATGTGACTACTTGGAGCATCTCCTTCACTGGAAAATCACTGGTTGCTGCTGAGAATGGTGCTGCAGGAATAGCATAAAGATTAGCATGGGATTGTTCTGGATGGTCCCTCATGGTTCCCCTAAATATCTGTGGATGTTCTTGCATGGATTGCTTTAAGACTACACGAGTCCCAATAACTGAACAGTGGGATAACTTCAATCCAGTACTAGCAGATTATACAGTAAACAGATCTAAAGAATAATCCTGTTTATAATGATTTATAATCCCACTCTCAGTGTTTATAATGATTTATAATCCCACTCTCAGTGTTTATAATGATTTATAATCCCACTCTCAGTGTTTATAATGATTTATAATCCCACTCTCAGTTTTTATAATGATTTATAATCCCACTCTCAGTGTTTATAATGATTTATAATCCCACTCTCAGTGTTTATAATGATTTATAATCCCACTCTCAGTGTTTATAATGATTTATAATCCCACTCTCAGTTTTTATAATGATTTATAATCCCACTCTCAGTGTTTATAATGATTCATAATCCCACTCAGTGTTTATAATGATTTATAATCCCACTCTCAGTGTTTATAATGATTTATAATCCCACTCTCAGTTTTTATAATGATTTATAATCCCACTCTCAGTGTTTATAATGATTTATAATCCCTCTCTCAGTGTTTATAATGATTTATAATCCCACTCTGTGTTTATAATGATATATAATCCCACTCTCAGTGTTTATAATGATTTATAATCCCACTCTCAGTGTTTATAATGATTTATAATCCCACTCTCAGTGTTTATAATGATTCATAATCCCACTCTCAGTGTTTATAATGATTTATAATCCCACTCAGTGTTTATAATGATTTATAATCCCACTCTCAGTGTTTATAATGATTTATAATCCCACTCTGTGTTTATAATGATTTATAATCCTACTCTCAGTGTTTATAATGATTTATAATCCCACTCTCAGTGTTTATAATGATTTATAATCCCACTCTGTGTTTATAATGATTTATAATCCTACTCTCAGTGTTTATAATGATTTATAATCCCACTCTCAGTGTTTATAATGATTTATAATCCCACTCTCAGTGTTTATAATGATTTATAATCCCACTCTCAGTGTTTATAATGATTTATAATCCCACTCTCAGTGTTTATAATGATTTATAATCCCACTCTCAGTGTTTATAATGATTTATAATCCCACTCTGTGTTTATAATGATTTATAATCCTACTCTCAGTGTTTATAATGATTTATAATCCCATTCTCAGTGTTTATAATGATTTATAATCCCACTCTGTGTTTATAATGATTTATAATCCTACTCTCAGTGTTTATAATGATTTATAATCCCACTCTCAGTGTTTATAATGATTTATAATCCCACTCTCAGTTTTTATAATGATTCATAATCCCACTCTCAGTGTTTATAATGATTCATAATCCCACTCTCAGTGTTTATAATGATTTATAATCCCACTCTGTGTTTATAATGATTTATAATCCCACTCTGTGTTTATAATGATTTATAATCCTACTCTCAGTGTTTATAATGATTTATAATCCCATTCTCAGTGTTTATAATGATTTATAATCCCACTCTGTGTTTATAATGATTTATAATCCTACTCTCAGTGTTTATAATGATTTATAATCCCACTCTCAGTGTTTATAATGATTTATAATCCCACTCTCAGTGTTTATAATGATTTATAATCCCACTCTCAGTGTTTATAATGATTTATAATCCCACTCTCAGTGTTTATAATGATTTATAATCCCACTCTCAGTGTTTATAATGATTTATAATCCCACTCTCAGTGTTTATAATGATTTATAATCCCACTCTGTGTTTATAATAATTTATAATCCTACTCTCAGTGTTTATAATGATTTATAATCCCATTCTCAGTGTTTATAATGATTTATAATCCCACTCTCAGTGTTTATAATGATTTATAATCCCACTCTCAGTGTTTATAATGATTTATAATCCCACTCTGTGTTTATAATGATTTATAATCCTACTCTCAGTGTTTATAATGATTTATAATCCCATTCTCAGTGTTTATAATGATTTATAATCCCACTCTGTGTTTATAATGATTTATAATCCTACTCTCAGTGTTTATAATGATTTTAATCCCACTCTCAGTGTTTATAATGATTTATAATCCCACTCTCAGTTTTTATAATGATTTATAATCCCACTCTCAGTGTTTATAATGATTCATAATCCCACTCTCAGTGTTTATAATGATTTATAATCCCACTCTGTGTTATAATGATTTATAATCCCACTCTGTGTTTATAATGATTTATAATCCTACTCTCAGTGTTTATAATGATTTATAATCCCACTCTCAGTGTTTATAATGATTTATAATCCCACTCTCAGTTTTTATAATGATTCATAATCCCACTCTCAGTGTTTATAATGATTCATAATCCCACTCTCAGTGTTTATAATGATTTATAATCCCACTCTGTGTTTATAATGATTTATAATCCCACTCTGTGTTTATAATGATTTATAATCCTACTCTCAGTGTTTATAATGATTTATAATCCCATTCTCAGTGTTTATAATGATTTATAATCCCACTCTGTGTTTATAATGATTTATAATCCTACTCTCAGTGTTTATAATGATTTATAATCCCACTCTCAGTGTTTTATAATGATTTATAATCCCACTCTCAGTGTTTATAATGATTTATAATCCCACTCTCAGTGTTTATAATGATTTATAATCCCACTCTCAGTGTTTATAATGATTTATAATCCCACTCTCAGTGTTTATAATGATTTATAATCCCACTCTCAGTGTTTATAATGATTTATAATCCCACTCTGTGTTTATAATAATTTATAATCCTACTCTCAGTGTTTATAATGATTTATAATCCCATTCTCAGTGTTTATAATGATTTATAATCCCACTCTCAGTGTTTATAATGATTTATAATCCCACTCTCAGTGTTTATAATGATTTATAATCCCACTCTGTGTTTATAATGATTTATAATCCTACTCTCAGTGTTTATAATGATTTATAATCCCATTCTCAGTGTTTATAATGATTTATAATCCCACTCTGTGTTTATAATGATTTATAATCCTACTCTCAGTGTTTATAATGATTTATAATCCCACTCTCAGTGTTTATAATGATTTATAATCCCACTCTGTGTTTATAATGATTTATAATCCTACTCTCAGTGTTTATAATGATTTATAATCCCACTCTCAGTGTTTATAATGATTTATAATCCCACTCTCAGTGTTTATAATGATTTATAATCCCACTCTCAGTGTTTATAATGATTTATAATCCCACTCTCAGTGTTTATAATGATTTATAATCCCACTCTCAGTGTTTATAATGATTTATAATCCCACTCTCAGTGTTTATAATGATTTATAATCCCACTCTGTGTTTATAATGATTTATAATCCTACTCTCAGTGTTTATAATGATTTATAATCCCATTCTCAGTGTTTATAATGATTTATAATCCCACTCTGTGTTTATAATGATTTATAATCCCACTCTCAGTGTTTATAATGATTTATAATCCCACTCTCAGTTTTTATAATGATTCATAATCCCACTCTCAGTGTTTATAATGATTCATAATCCCACTCTCAGTGTTTATAATGATTTATAATCCCACTCTGTGTTTATAATGATTTATAATCCCACTCTGTGTTTATAATGATTTATAATCCTACTCTCAGTGTTTATAATGATTTATAATCCCATTCTCAGTGTTTATAATGATTTATAATCCCACTCTGTGTTTATAATGATTTATAATCCTACTCTCAGTGTTTATAATGATTTATAATCCCACTCTCAGTGTTTATAATGATTTATAATCCCACTCTCAGTGTTTATAATGATTTATAATCCCACTCTCAGTGTTTATAATGATTTATAATCCCACTCTCAGTGTTTATAATGATTTATAATCCCACTCTCAGTGTTTATAATGATTTATAATCCCACTCTCAGTGTTTATAATGATTTATAATCCCACTCTGTGTTTATAATAATTTATAATCCTACTCTCAGTGTTTATAATGATTTATAATCCCATTCTCAGTGTTTATAATGATTTATAATCCCACTCTCAGTGTTTATAATGATTTATAATCCCACTCTCAGTGTTTATAATGATTTATAATCCCACTCTGTGTTTATAATGATTTATAATCCTACTCTCAGTGTTTATAATGATTTATAATCCCATTCTCAGTGTTTATAATGATTTATAATCCCACTCTGTGTTTATAATGATTTATAATCCTACTCTCAGTGTTTATAATGATTTATAATCCCACTCTCAGTGTTTATAATGATTTATAATCCCACTCTCAGTTTTTATAATGATTTATAATCCCACTCTCAGTGTTTATAATGATTCATAATCCCACTCTCAGTGTTTATAATGATTTATAATCCCACTCTGTGTTTATAATGATTTATAATCCCACTCTGTGTTTATAATGATTTATAATCCTACTCTCAGTGTTTATAATGATTTATAATCCCACTCTCAGTGTTTATAATGATTTATAATCCCACTCTCAGTTTTTATAATGATTCATAATCCCACTCTCAGTGTTTATAATGATTCATAATCCCACTCTCAGTGTTTATAATGATTTATAATCCCACTCTGTGTTTATAATGATTTATAATCCCACTCTGTGTTTATAATGATTTATAATCCTACTCTCAGTGTTTATAATGATTTATAATCCCATTCTCAGTGTTTATAATGATTTATAATCCCACTCTGTGTTTATAATGATTTATAATCCTACTCTCAGTGTTTATAATGATTTATAATCCCACTCTCAGTGTTTATAATGATTTATAATCCCACTCTCAGTGTTTATAATGATTTATAATCCCACTCTCAGTGTTTATAATGATTTATAATCCCACTCTCAGTGTTTATAATGATTTATAATCCCACTCTCAGTGTTTATAATGATTTATAATCCCACTCTCAGTGTTTATAATGATTTATAATCCCACTCTGTGTTTATAATAATTTATAATCCTACTCTCAGTGTTTATAATGATTTATAATCCCATTCTCAGTGTTTATAATGATTTATAATCCCACTCTCAGTGTTTATAATGATTTATAATCCCACTCTCAGTGTTTATAATGATTTATAATCCCACTCTGTGTTTATAATGATTTATAATCCTACTCTCAGTGTTTATAATGATTTATAATCCCATTCTCAGTGTTTATAATGATTTATAATCCCACTCTGTGTTTATAATGATTTATAATCCTACTCTCAGTGTTTATAATGATTTATAATCCCACTCTCAGTGTTTATAATGATTTATAATCCCACTCTCAGTTTTTATAATGATTTATAATCCCACTCTCAGTGTTTATAATGATTCATAATCCCACTCTCAGTGTTTATAATGATTTATAATCCCACTCTGTGTTTATAATGATTTATAATCCCACTCTGTGTTTATAATGATTTATAATCCTACTCTCAGTGTTTATAATGATTTATAATCCCATTCTCAGTGTTTATAATGATTTATAATCCCACTCTGTGTTTATAATGATTTATAATCCTACTCTCAGTGTTTATAATGATTTATAATCCCACTCTCAGTGTTTATAATGATTTATAATCCCACTCTCAGTGTTTATAATGATTTATAATCCCACTCTCAGTGTTTATAATGATTTATAATCCCACTCTCAGTGTTTATAATGATTTATAATCCCACTCTCAGTGTTTATAATGATTTATAATCCCACTCTGTGTTTATAATAATTTATAATCCTACTCTCAGTGTTTATAATGATTTATAATCCCATTCTCAGTGTTTATAATGATTTATAATCCCACTCTCAGTGTTTATAATGATTTATAATCCCACTCTCAGTGTTTATAATGATTTATAATCCCACACTCAGTGTTTATAATGATTTATAATCCCACTCTCAGTGTTTATAATGATTTATAATCCCAATCTCTGTCATGCAGATTTTTTTTCAGTCTGGTTTCTCTCCAGGTTTCTTCCTTGTGTCTTGTCAAGAAGTTTTTCCTTGCCTTTTGTCCTTGGTTTATTCATCAGGGATAAATTTCTGAATGTATTTCTTTTTGTTGCTGAAGATCAGACACAGAGAGTGTACCAAATGTTCAGACCCAAAATGTAAATTGTAATCTAAGTGTGTAGAGTAGACACAGAGCATACATCCTTCACCACATGAGTGGTGTAGATAACCTGTTGACCACCACAGTGTAGATAACCTGCTGGAAATGTAGAATATCTAACTCATGCTCTGGAAGAATAGATCAGACATACAGAGTCTGAATCATACATGGTTCTATCTCCAGTGGTATTTGTGTTGTTATTCTCAGAGAAGGTTGTGTATAATCATTACAATCCACTGTTAGGGATTTTATATTGTGTTAGCGTGAGTGTGTTTTCCTCCATCCACACACCCACTGTGGTGCAGAATTTACTGGGGCTGCTTTCATTATGAGCCAAACGAACACACCACCGCTTCAAAGAAACACAAACAACAATAAACACTTCACATCACACACTGGCTGTCTGTTGGGG
This sequence comes from Hemibagrus guttatus, assembly GCA_033459395.1. Taxonomy (NCBI): domain Eukaryota; kingdom Metazoa; phylum Chordata; class Actinopteri; order Siluriformes; family Bagridae; genus Hemibagrus; species Hemibagrus guttatus. Next base: position 399,354 of record JAUCMX010000003.1, read on the forward strand.
AACAGATGTTTTATAAAATACTCCATTCAATTAAATTTTACGATGCTTATCATGTCGTGTGACCTTTCAGGAAGACAGTAAATTAGAAGTTGTAGTTAATATTTTCATTAGAATAAATATCTTTGTGTGTGTGTGTGTGTGTGTGTGTGTGTGTGTGTGTGTGTGTGTGTGTGTGTGTGTTTGTTTAAATGCTAAAACTCAGCTCGGTCATTAAATGAACACAGATGCATTCCAAAGCCCCATGTCCAGGGTTTAAGAGAAACGCAGAGCAGAATAACTGCGAGTCAAACCTGCAGCCGGCTTCATTAACAAGCTCGTTACATCCACATGGACATGTCGCTGTTAATTCTTTAGAGTTTGTAACTTATTAAGGTGTCTGATCTCAAAAAACTCCATGTGTTTATTTTCCTGTCCTTTATAAAGCATTATAAATGATAAACACAGTTAAGTGGATATCAGTGTAGTGAACCATCTGAAAAAGAAAATGGAGTGAGTTGTGAGTCTGGATTGGGACACACCCACAGTGTGCTGATGCGTATGTGGTAGCAACAGTGGGATGATGATGATGATGATGATGATGATGATGTGCTCTTTATATCTACTCCATGTTCAGAGGCACTTAGTGACTATATTCACTTTTAGTAACT
>JAUCMX010000003.1:402500-410000 GCA_033459395.1 Hemibagrus guttatus
TTCTCTCTCTCTCTTCAGCTATAAACACTCGTCCCCTCAGCAGTCTCTCTTTATTCTCTCTCTCTCTTCAGCTATAAACACTCGTCCCCTCAGCAGTCTCTCTTTATTCTCTCTCTCTCTTCAGCTATAAACACTCGTCCCCTCAGCAGTCTCTCTTTATTCTCTCTCTGTTCAGCTATAAACACTCGTCCCCTCAGCAGTCTCTCTTTATTCTCTCTCTTCAGCTATAAACACTCGTCCCCTCAGCAGTCTCTCTTTATTCTCTCTCTTCAGCTATAAACACTCGTCCCCTCAGCAGTCTCTCTTTATTCTCTCTCTTCAGCTATAAACACTCGTCCCCTCAGCAGTCTCTCTTTATTCTCTCTCTTCAGCTGTAAACACTCGTCCCCTCAGCAGTCTCTCTTTATTCTCTCTCTTCAGCTGTAAACACTCGTCCCCTCAGCAGTCTCTCTTTATTCTCTCTCTGTTCAGCTGCTCTCCAATCAGAGCCACTGTTATCTCTTTAAGTATAAACAATAATGTTAATAAAGCTGTGTGTGTTATATAGAGTCAGGTGTTTATCTTAATAAGAGAGAGCAGTAATAATTTTCTTTTCATTTTCATCTTTTCATAATAAAAGTATTATAATGAGATGAAAATGTAGAGACTGCACATGCACAAAGTATTCACAAACGTTCTCCCTGAAATGTTTTACTGTGTGTGTGTGTGTGTGTGTGTGTGTGTGTGTGTATGTGTGTGTGTGTGTGTGTGTGTGTGTGTCTATCAGTAAGATGTAATTGAGTGATCAGTGCGGATCTGTTCTCACTCTGCACGCCTGCAGCATGTATCCCTGAATTCCATGGTCAAGAAGCCAGGTGGCCAGGTGTGTGTGTGTGTGTGTGTGGGTGTGGGTATGTGTGTGTGTGTGTGTGTGGGGGGGGGGGGGGGGGGGTATGTGTCTATTTATAGTAAGGCAGTTCTCCTGCACCTTGGAACCTTCCACAGAACCTCTGAGCACATTTTGTCTGTTTTAATGAAATGCACAAACTAAATATATTCAATGTTTTTGGACAGGCATGCCATCTTTATGTTTTCTTAATTCAATTCATTTTATTAATTTTGCATTGGTCACAAAGCAACTTTATAGAAATATAAAATCAAAAATGTACAAAATACAACTTAAATTTACATTTATCCCAAAAGAGCAACCAGAGGTGAGCTGAGCACTTCTGTATGTCATCGACATAACAGTGGAAGCTAATACCATATTTTATACAGTTTACGAATAATTGTACCAAGGTGTAGCATATATAAGGAGAAAAGCAGTGGGCCTAAGACAGAACCTTGTGGAACACCGAACATAACCTTAGTATGCATAGAGAAGTCACTATTTAGATCTACACATTGATAACGATCAGTCACAGTCAAAAACTGTTCAAATTAAATAAATAAATAAATAAATAAATAAATAAATAAATAAATAAATTGTTTTTTGTATTTTTTTGTTGGTTTTGAGTTACTTTGTGTAACTTTTCTTATAAAATTGTTTTTACTGAAAAAAAAGATATTTTGGGTATAATTTATTGATGCTGTGATGAATGATCTGAGCTTTGAGATGCTCTTGATTCCATAATTTTGGAAAATCTTTAATAGAAATTGGTCACTGGTGTAGCGTCCTGTGCTTCTGACAGCAGTGACCATTAATAACTTCAGTGAAATAAAGTAATGGCACCACATCAAGAGTGTTAGTTCTTCCTTTAAAATAATTTCATTACAGTTTTAAATTATCAAAAAAAACTACTTTCATAATTACTCAAGAAACAAAATAGAAAAATGTTTCAAACGTATTAAAACTGTATAAAAATGTAAAAAAAAAAAAAAAAAATTATTTTACTAGAGTTAATTTCTTCTTAAGCAAATTGGCCTGATCTTTTAGAAGTATTAAATCTCTGTATTACTTGGGGGGAAAAGATAAGTTATATCTCCTGGATGGACACAAGCAATGTAGGGGTTTTTTAACCTCTCTCAGAGAAGTAGAAGGAAAACACACACAAAAATCCCCCATTGTGAAGGAAGGGAATTGTTCCTATGAAAGGGAAAAAAACAAATCTAAACTTGACCCATGGCCCATTTTCCCCTGCATGTTTCATCCATTTCATTTCCATTAGAAATGTGATTAGAAAAACATGTCTGCTTTTTAAAGTTTGCTGCTTGTTTTTTTCATGATCTCTGGTGAGATGCTGTGTTTTCAGATGGAGAGGGAGACGAGACACACTTGCATGTGGACGTCATGTTGCGTGTACGAGTAAAAATGTCTGTTACAATTCTGAGGGAAAAATACATCAGACTCTTATTCATCTTTAATGAGGGTGAAAGAAAACAACAGTCATATACACACAAACATGTGCAGCCATAGTGTGTGTTTGAGTACTCTTCAAATTCGTGTGTGTGTGTGTGTGTGTGTTTCTTCATCTATCTTGAACACACACATGCTCTTCATTATTCACCATCTGGTTCCACCAGAATGATAGAAGGTTACTAAAGCTCACACACCTAAAGCCTCAAGGGAAAACACGCAACGCTAACACACAAACACACACACACACACACAAACACAATTAAATAAAATTAAATAAACATTCACAAAATGCCCCAATAGACGTAGTAACGGTGCGGTAAAGTAGGCCTTACAGTCCGGTCAGAGGTCAGAATCTAAAGGTTGGTGATGTTCACACACAGGGACTTGAACTCAGTAACTCTCTCCACAGCAGCACCATTTCTGATTAAAGGAGCTCACTCTCTTTCTGCAGCTTTCCATAATCATCTCCTTGCTGATATTGAGATAGAAGTTGAGATGATGAGGCTAGGGATTGTAGTGTGATCAACTTTCAGATGGTGTTTGGTTGGACAGGCCAACAGTCACTGTAGCATGTGACTGGACCAATGGTGGACCTCTCAAAATGTGTGGGAATGACTGACCGCCTTGAAGACCTTGATGACATCTGAAGTGGACAGAGTGATTGTATGGCTTTCTTCTTCAGGTCTGAGGAGAGGGAATGTTTAATCGTGTCAGGGAGTCTGCCATGTCAGGGCATGTTGGAGTTTCTACAGTTCCTCTTTCTACAGTAGATGGAAACTGAACACAGGCCATTGTACATGCGCTCAGGTTGGAACTCTTGCAGTTTGACCACGCCCGGTCTCTGTAGTCTCTGTTTGTAATTTTTATGGACTTGCTTCTGTCGATTCTGGTCACCCTCAAAGCCCTTCCCTCCATCAGTTCATCAGACATGGAGATGACGTTGATGGCCATTCCCAGACACTGCTGTGCATGTTCCACAGCACACCCTGCTCCTGCAGGACACACCCACAAACATTTCTCAAACTAAAGCCAAAAACCCCGGCCAGTGTTTCTCCCAAGAATTAGTGGATGAGAAGGTGAGGCATTCTTTTTCCTCCTGGATTTGATGACTCGCCCCGGTGTACACTCATGAAGAACTGTGTGTACTCACCACACCTTCACTAATTCTGCATCACATTATAGACCTTATGGTGGTCTGCTTACATACTCGAGGTATACTCCTTTGTATACTCACTGGTGTGTAGCATGTTCCTGCATGCTGAGGGCAGGCCTGTGGCATGTCAGGGATCTGGATCAGCTAGGTGATCATCTGATAGCTGGAGCGCTTCATCCTGGGATCCGACATAATCTGCTCTTCCTGCTGGGAGACAAATGATGAACAGCCTCAGCACCTCCAGATTCCCTCTGCATCCTGCTCTTCAGCCAGCAGACCTGCCCCTGAGCCTGATGTTGCATCTGGTGGAGGCTAATTAGGAACTCACTAACGAGTTTCCATGATGGCACCTGGTACCACTTCTTGGGTCTCTGTAGAACCCTGGACATATCTGGGTCTGAAGGCAGACTCGGGGGACTTCTGTCTCGAGTTCTATTTTTCACCTTGTTGATCAAAACCTCAACACAAACACAGCCATGGAAATGGAGCATCACTAGCTCCGAGGTCAAGTTCAGAGGTCAAGTTCATGCTGTGTGTGTGTGTGTGTGTGTCACGTCACAGATTCAGGGGTTAAACTGACATCACAAAAAAATAAACATTTTCTATTCCAATTTAAACTCAAAGTCACTAACTTTCAAAGACAGGATAAAGTCCTGAATTTTGGTCATTAGGCTGAAATTACTGTTCTGCTATGTTAACTAATATCTAGCTGGAAATGGTGTGTGTGTGTGTGTGTGTGTGTGTGTGTGTGTGTAGGGGGCAAAGGTGTAGTGTGGAATTTGTATTAAATTCAGGCACCAAATTGCTTCCAGTCCTCTCTAAATACCACTTTGCGCACGCACACACAGACACACACACACACACACACACACACACTCTCTCTCTCTCTCTCTCACAATCACACACACACACACACACACACACACTCACACACACACACACACACACACACACACACACACACACACACAGCAAGTAAAATAAAAAAAAAAAACCCAGATATTTAACTAATAATTTATTATGGTGTGGATTAAACAGTCAGTGGTCATGGCAGTGAAAATAGTGAGAGGTGGAAGTGTGTCTCCTCACACACACGCACACACACACACACACACAGACACACACACACACAGTGGGGAGAGCAACACTTTCTCTCTGGTCAGTCACTTTATAACAACAAATACAACAAAGATACATTTGTTCATATTTACAGCACCAGTGTAGGTGACTGGTTGCCAGGAGCTGACTGACCAATCAGGAAACAGACATACAGAACAAACCAGTAACAACACTGATGAAATCTAGACCCAACTGCAGAGAAAGGCTGAGTACCGGACAGGGTTCTAGAACCCAAGTGAAAGACATTCAAGAGCCTCGTGAGCTAGACCTTCGAACATTTTCGCCACATTAGCTCTATAAGTAAGTTTTATAAGGTGTTCTAGACAAGATTTATAAGAAGGGTTCTGGAACGAATTAGATCTGAAAAGCGTTCTAGAGCCTCTCTATGTTTGTAGAGAATTCAAGAACTCAGCTGACATTAAAATGTTCTAAAACCCTGCTTACGTAATAAAATTGATCTAGAATCGAAATAAGTCAAAAGGAATGCTAGGAATCCATTGAAGATCATATTTGTGTTCTAGAACTCTACTGACTTCACAGAAGATCTCACCTGACATTCACAGACGTTTTTGTAAACCCCTAATGACTTCTCTAGACCCCCTGTGACTCAAGAAGCGCTCCGGTGAATGCTGAAATACTTTAATGTTCCAAACTTGACTTACTAAGTAAAGGACGTTCTGAAGGTGTTTACAGGTGGTGTTGTCAGACTCTGCTTTTTTTAAGCTGTTCTAGAACCCAGCCGACATGCAGCTAAAAAGTGAGAGCTGACATCGTGGAAAGTGTTGTAGAATTCATCTGGTGTAGAAATCAGAACATAAGTGGCCTTCGAAAAACATTCATCTCACACTTTGAAAGCTTTCTCGAGCTCAGTTGATGTTTGGAGGTTTTCAGCATCTTTAGCTCTTTCTTTAACATTCAGGAAAACAGGTTTCTGAAAAGTTTTCTAGATTTCCAGAATGTTCCTGAGAACGCAGTAGATCACCAGCAGATGTCCAGAACATGCCGGAGTTTGAAGGAGGTTAAGAGAATGAATGATCTACTTTGTCTGCTAATGAAGTTCATGCTAACATTCTGTATAACTAAACACACACACACACACACACACACACACACCACACACACACACAGATATTAAAAGCTTTAGAAATTTCTTCAGTTCCATAAGAATGATAATGATGAATGTTTGAGGTTTGAAAACTGAGAAGCACCTGCGTGTGTGTGTGTGTGTGAGAGAGAGAGAAAGAAATGATCATGGTTCCTGCATCAGTCTCATTCTTTTTAACGGTCCCTTCAAAAGGCTGACCAACAGTCTACACACACACACACACACACACACACACATGGGGTCAGAGGTCAGGCTTCGTGGGTGTGTTCTGCAGCGCTGCACTTGCCCTTTTTTTCTCTGCGCTGGAACTTGCGCAAGCGTCGAATCCAGATGTCCCTCCACTGTATGACCAGGCTGTTTTTATCGGCGAAAAGCCCCGCCCTCTCTGTGCTGGCACCACCCCCACCAGAGCCCAGGATGAGGAAGCGTTTCCCCAGGTGGATGCGTGGACATTTACACGCCAAATCCTTCATGTGAACCCACAGCGCATTCTCGCCTCTCTTCAGCGGCTCGCGGCTCTTATACACTGACACCAAGCTGATGGAGAATTTTGCCCAGTCACCGACTGTCTCCATGTCCAGCACGCTCACCAGGACGGCTGCTCAAACACACACACACACACACACACACACACACACACACATCATCACAAAAAATTCTTTTCATTCTTTATAGTTCTATATCATTTTCAATGTATTACGCATCAGTATTCAGAAGTTAAGTGAGCTCCACACAAAGGGGCAGAGTCTCAGATATCAGCTCAGGTGAGGAGCAGTAACTTCATCTTCATCTTTTATTCAGTTTGAATTCTCATATCACTTTTGGCAGGAAAGATTTAAAAAAATTCTTCTTCAGTCCACATTTTCTGTCCCTGAATTTTTTCCCAGTTTAAAGGGGAGGTGTTTAAAGGCAGTGTTCTAGACTCTACTGTAACACTTAGTACCTGTAACTTCCCCAAATGATCACCTGACTCAACTTTTTGCAGCTGGTCACCTCTGCTTTACCCTACATGAACTGATCTCTCACTTACAATTATTTTTATTCAAGAATTTTTTCATATTGTATTCTTGAATATTTTGGAGGGTATTATTTAATCTTTTAATATTTTTAAGTGTGAAAAGTTTCAGTTTAGTTCTATGTGTCCAATTATTGGTGTTTAGTGTCAAGTGTTTGTTCAGGGGTAAGAAGTGGTTCTTGGTGTTGAGTGTTTGTTCAGGGGTAAGAAGTGGTTCTTGGTGTTGAGTGTTTGTTCAGGGGTAAGAAGTGGTTCTTGGTGTTGAGTGTTTGTTCAGGGGTAAGAAGTGGTTCTTGGTGTTGAGTGTTTGTTCAGGGGTAAGAAGTGGTTCTTGGTGTTGAGTGTTTGTTCAGGGGTAAGAAGTGGTTCTTGGTGTTGAGTGTTTGTTCAGGGGTAAGAAGTGGTTCTTGGTGTTGAGTGTTTGTTCAGGGTAAGAAGTGGTTCTTGGTGTTGAGTGTTTGTTCAGGGGTAAAGAAGTGGTTCTTGGTGTTGAGTGTTTGTTCAGGGGTAAGAAGTGGTTCTTGGTGTTGAGTGTTTGTTCAGGGGTAAGAAGTGGTTCTTGGTGTTGAGTGTTTGTTCAGGGGTAAGAAGTGGTTCTTGGTGTTGAGTGTTTGTTCAGGGGTAAGAAGTGGTTCTTGGTGTTGAGTGTTTGTTCAGGGGTAAGAAGTGGTTCTTGGTGTTGAGTGTTTGTTCAGGGATAAGAAGTGGTTCTTGGTGTTGAGTGTTTGTTCAGGGGTAAGAAGTGGTTCTTGGTGTTGAGTGTTTGTTCA
>JAUCMX010000003.1:415000-425000 GCA_033459395.1 Hemibagrus guttatus
AACTGAAAGGAAGAGATGTGTGGCAATAGACCAATCAGACTGCAGATCTGTTAGTGGGTGGAGACTGTCGTGTGGGTGGGTGTGGTCTCTGCAGCAGTGGTTCAGGACAATCCCACAATATTTTCTTCAGGAATTTTGTGTCCTGTAAAAGGAAATAATATATTTTTATATATTTTTTAAACAAAATTTTAATAATTTACACAGTAATAATTGACACTTAACAATATTAACATTTATATATTTTATGTATTTAAAGCACATTTAGAGGATTGTTACAGTCCTGTGATATTTCAGAGAGAAAACAGCAGCAATTCAGTTCAAGTTCATCAGGTTTAAATGTTTATACCAGACGATAGAGTTGAGTTTGAGCCTCATTCTGCGACAGGAAGAGTAACAAAGCGTGAAAGTGCACTATAGAGCTTCACTTAAGACCTGTCACTGCGTCTGTGTGTGTGTGAGACATGTGATTGTGTGTGTGCTGAATATCAATGCGAGCGAGAGGCCGCTTTTATTCCTGCACATACAGTTGAAGGGGAAGTGCATCTTTAAAAAACAACAAACTGACCTGAAGATCAACACAACCCAGAAGAAGAGCTTGAAGTAGAAGCACATGCACTCTTCTGTTCACGGGGCTTACAAAATTCGCACATCATGGATCACGCTTGTTATTGTCTAGGCGTGTGTTGTGTGAGGAATTCACAGTGTGTGAAGTTACGGCTGATCTACATATCTGCATTAACAAATATAATGGATTCAGAAAGTATTCCAAGATCAGACAAGATCTTGATCCGTTATTCCAAGACCAGACCAAGATGGCGGCGTGTGCACAATGCAAGGCTCAGATTCTCCCCAGATTTCACAGTGCCGTCGCCGCGAGCATAAACGAAGATGGGGGAAGCGCAGCAGTGTTAGGGCGAGGCTAAAGCTAAACCCTCATCGAACATCCCTCACTTTCTTGCAAATGTACAATCTCTGGTGAATAAAATGGACAAACTGTGACTTTGGATAACAATGCAAAAACGGATCAAGGAATGTAATGATGTCATGATTTTTATGGAAACATGGCTTAGAAACAACATTCCCAGCAGTGCAACTGAGCTAGAGGGACACCGTGTTTTCTGGGCAGACAGATCGGCAGTGGACTCTGGTAAGCGCAAATCTGGAGTATTTGATGATTAAATGCAGACCCTTTTATCTACAGAGAGAATTCTCAGCCATTTTTGTGACTGCAGCATACATCCCTCCAGATGCTAATGCTAAGGCTGCACAGACAGACATCAACATCTATACATCATCTGTACTGGACCATATCAACGTGTATTGACAACTCCACTGTCAAACATGTGAAACACTTTCCTAATCAGAAGCCATGGATGAACTGAAAGCAAGAGATGCTGCTTTTAAATCCAGTGATACAGAGGACTACAGCAGAGCCAGGGCCAAGCTGAAAAGGGCATTAGGAAAGAAAAGCATGCACATAGACTACACATCGAGGAGCACTTCCACAACAACTCCGGTCGCATGTGGACGCATGTGGAAAGGTATCCAGACCATCACTGACCAAACCTTCAATACAGTCTCTACAAACCAGCAATGCCTTCCTCCCAGACAAGGTCAACCACTTCTTTGCTCACTTCGACAAAGGCGTTATTCACCACACCAGAAATGCTGACCCCTCCACGGTTGTTCATCCAATATCACTCTCCACAACAGAGGTACACTCTGCACTGAGCAGAGTAGGTCCACGTGAGTCAGCTGGTCCTGATGGCATACATGTGCTCAGGACTTGTGCTGACCAACTGGCGCAAGTCTTCACTGACATTTTCAACCTGTCACTGGCCCAGGCCACTGTTCCCACATGTCTGAAGACTACAACCATTATACCAGTGCCCAAGCATTCTTCTGCAGAGGGTCTGAACGATTTCCGTCCTGTTGCACTCACCCCCATTGTTATGAAGTGCTTTGAGAAGCTGGTTCTAAGTCACCTCATAGCGTGTCTCCCACCTACACTGGACCCACACCAGTTTGCCTACCGTCCGAATAGGTTAAAAGAGGATGCCATTTCCACTGCTCTTCATCTACCTCTTACCCACCTGGACACCAACAATACATACATTCGGATGTTGTTCATTGACTTCACCTCTGCTTTTAATACAGTCGTCCCTAGTAAACTGACCACTAAGCTCAGTGAGCTGGGTATCTGCACATCCTTATGCAGTTGGATTATGGACTTCCTAACAAATAGACCTCAGTCTGTAAGGTTGGGTAATCACATATCCTCAACCCTCATCCTGAACACCGGCGTCCCACAAGGCTGTATGCTGAGCCCACTGCTCTACTCCCTGTTCACCCATGACTGTATTCCGCGGCATAACTCCAACATCATCATCAAATATGCGGATGATACCACAGTTGTTGGATGAATCAGCAACAACAATGAATCAGCCTACAGGGAGGAGATCCAGAGCCTGTCAGCATGGTGTTCCATCAACAACCTCACCCTCAATGCCACAAAGACCAAAGAGCTCATTGTGGACTTCCGGAAATCTAACAGCAGTAGATGCTCCCCTATCTACATCAACGGGTCTGAAGTAGAGCGTGTCTCCAGCTTTAAGTTCCTGGGCGTCCACATCTCTGAGGATCTGTCTTGGCATCAGAACACCTCAACTCTCCCCCAAGATCCTGACTACATTTTACCGCTGCATTTTTGAGAGAATCTATCTATCTGTCTATTTATCTATTCAGTCCTCTTTACCTGTTGCATGTGGGTTTGATTTTAAACACGTAATTTTTACAGTTCAGTTCACACTTCCCATAATGATAGTCATTTTTGAAAATGAATTCAAAATGAAAAACTGTTGAGCTCTATTGAAATTTCTTATTCACAAAAGTATTCATACCCTTTACCTTACACTGTAGTGAGGTTCATCCTGTTTGCTTTAATTAGCCTTGAGATGCATCTAAAGCTCAATCGCAGTCCAACTGTTGCAATTTCAGCTGATTAGAATTATTCCTAGAGTTGTCCATCCAGCTAAATGGAGTATCAGGTCAGGAAGGTAAGAAAGAACCCAACATTCACAGTAAAAGAACTCCTTTGCTGAGATGGGAGATCCTGTTGGACACACCCAGCTCTGCAGCGCTCCATTAATCAGGACTTTATGGTTTAGTGGTAAGACTGAAGCCACTAAAAGGCACACGATGGCATAAAGTACTCAACATGTGGAAAAGCATTCTCTGGACGGAGAAACTGAAGACTGAACAATTCGGACAAAAGCAGCAAGCAGTTGAACAGCAAACACCGTGCTTGCCGAAAAACATGCACTGTGCATTAACTGACTGACCGCACATCCCTACTGTGACTAAAAGCCCAGACTAGACCCCATGGGACATGTAGGGGACTTTATGAGTCCAATGTATTAGACCCAGAGAGAGAAAAAATCTTGTCATCACAAAACTCTTCTGTCCTGAAGATGTGGGATATACATCTCCTTCCAGAAATCTTCACAATGTCCTAGATTACACATGTTTCATCACCATCCGAGTCCCTGTGAATGAGCTGTTGCTATATTAACAATTTTTTTTTTTATCTTAGCATTTGTCCAGCACAATGGCAGGGTCTGCGTCTTTTTAGCAGATCATTTCTGGTCCGCTCGATTTTGGCACAGGTTTTACGGCGGATGCCCTTCCTGTCACAACCCTACTGAGGTATTAGGAACCCTAATATAGGTGTTCAAGCACCAGCACTGCTAAGCTGCCACTGTTGGGCTCTTGAGCAAGGCCCCCAACCCACTCTGCTCCAAGGGGCACTGCATCATGGCTGACCCTGTACTCTGACCCCAACCCTTCAAGGACGGGATATGCGAAAAAAGTATTTCACTGGCAGTAATCTACATGTGACAAATAAAGTCAATTTAACTTAATCTCTAAATATGCTGGAATACACACACACACTAAATCATTAATTACTCCATACACCTATCACTCCTACTCTATTTACACACACACACATTTTTGGCAGATGCTGTTATCCAGACTGACTTACATTTAATCTTATTGTATACAACTGACCAGTTGAGGGTTAAGGGCCTTCCTCAGGGGCCCAGCAGTAGTGGTGGTCCTGGGATTCAATCTCACAACCTTCTGGTCAGTAATCCAACACCTTCACCACAGAGTGACCATATCCCACACAGAGAGTGTAGAAACATACAAAATTATAATATTATAAATGTTCGAAGCCTGCTGAGGATTTTTGAAGGTTTGTGGAATCCTGTAAAAGATTCTCAGCTCAGGTCCAGAATCATGGTTTACATTTTTTTGCCTCACTTTCTCTGTCCAGATCTCTTTCACACTCTCTTTAAACTCCAAAGCATTCATCATCAAACAGCACACACACAATTGCACACATTATTCAGTTCATACACACAAACACACACACACACACCTGGCATGCCCATTAGAGATCAGACAAATGTGTGAGTGGGAGATCTGAAGCTTGAAACAAGAAACACACTTCATTCAGACATCAGTCCTCTCTGTCTCTCTCTCACATACACACACACACACACACACACACACACACACACACACACACACCAATTTCACGCAGCCATATCATGTGAGTGTTTATGAAGCTCAGAAACAGCCAGTTCTCATCTTAGCTGAGAGAGAGAGAGAGAGAGAGAGAGAGAGAGAGAGAGAGTGAGAGAGAGAGAGAGAGAGTGAGTGAGATGGAAAAGGTGAGTAATAAGACAGGAAGAAGGCAGTGAGGGAGATATGAAGTGTGACACAACAGATAAACTGAGATGGAAATGAGGGAGTGAGGCAGGAAGAAAGACAGAGATGGATTAAGGTGAAGGATGACTGTATCTGGATGACTAAATAAGGAGAAATGATCTCTCTGTGTGTGTGTGTGTGTGTGTGTGTGTGTGTGTGTGTGTGTGTGTGTGTGTGTGTGTGAGAGAGAGAGAGAGAGAGAGAGAGAGAGAGATGAGGTCTATTGCTGGCACGTGTAAGTGAAAGGCGTAATTTACCAGAAATGAAATGCAACATTGAACTTTGTGTGTGTGTGTGTGTGTGTGTGTGTGTGTGTGTGTGTGTGTGTGTGTGCATGTGCGTGTGTGACTGTGTCTCATCCACTATCACTCTCACAAATACACACACTCAACTCCCATCAACTCTGTGTGTGTGTGTGTGTGTGTGTGTGTGTGTATGTGTGTGTGTGTGTGTGTGTGTAGAGAGAGACACACAGAGTCACACACACAGTCACACAGAGACAGACAGAGTCACAAAGAGACACACAGTCTTACACAGAGAGACACACAGAGACACACATGAAGACACACAGAGAGACACACAAAGACACACACACAGAGAGACACAGAGACACACAGAGTCACACAGAGAGACACACAGAGACACATGGAATCACAAAGAGACACACACATGGAGACACACAGTCACACAGAGACACACACAGAGTCACACAGAGAGACACAGAGACACACACAGTCACACAGAGTCACACAGACAGACACACAGAGACACACACAAAGACACATAGAATCACAGAGAGACACACAGAAACACACACACAGAGACACACAGAGACACACACAGAGATACATAGAATCACACAGAGAGACACACAGAGACACACACAGAGAGACAGAGAGACACACAGAGACACCCAGAGACAAACACACACAGAGTCACAGAGACACAGAGTCACAGAGAGAGACACAGACACACAGAGATAGACATACAGAGACACTTAGTCACACAGAGACACACACAGAGATGCACAGAGACACACAGAGACACACACAGAGACACACAGTCACAGACAGACACACAGAGACACACACACAAAGACACATAGAATCACACAGAGAGACACACAGAGAGACACACAGAGTCACACAGAGACACACAGTGTTACACAGAGAGACACACAGAGACACACACATGGTGACACAGAGTCACACAGAGAGACACAGAGACACACACAGTCACACAGAGACACACACAGAGTCACACAGAGAGACACACAGAGACACATGGAATCACACAAAGACACACACAGAGAAACACACAGAGACACACAGAGTCACACAGAGACACAGAGACACACACAGTCATACAGAGAGACACACACAAAGACACATAGAATCACACAGAGACACACAGTGTCACACAGAGAGACACAGTGAGACACAGAGGGAGACACACAAAAAGACACACAGTCAGCTCGAGTGCCAGATAGAAATAGTCTGTTGCACCTTAACTACACAACTGGAGCTAAGGGGAAGTGAGTGCTGCATTTCCACCCTGAAGCCCTGAAAGGATTTTGATTTCCTCTGGTTTTCTAGGATCATGCTAGAGAATACAGTCAGGCTAAAGGCACAGAATTGGCCTTTTCATCACCCCAGGGGTCCTATAGACTTGCAGCCTGGTGCCACTCCCCCACTAAGCACTGCTTACCCTCTGTCACTTCCCAGGACACAGGCGATGGATCCCCTGTGGCTCACAGCATGATTGTTTTGTATAAAAGAGTGATGGACATTTAGTAATGACCACAGGGGCTTTAACTCTGTAACTGTGATATATATCGATACGCGTTACTCTGCTCTATAAATGACCAGTTCCATGTTATGCTTACATGTGGGATATGGAATTCCTCTTTCATGATGGCTTTAAAAACACGATGACCAGCTGGTGATGGTGTGTGGTCTGGTATAAACCCCCTCTTCTTTCCAAGCCAGTGGCAAGAACTTATTATTGATTTCATTGATGACATCATCATTCTATCTGCCTCAGAGTAGATATAAATAGTCGTGCTACAAAATGTTCACAAGAAACAACAGGAGTTTTTCCTCATAGAGAAAGGGAAAGAAAAAAAAGTCAGAAAATAACCATTATATACACTTAAAGAACTGAAGTTCTGGTGTTTGCCAGTTTCTGTCGCAAACTGATTAATGCTGGGGCTCTGCTGCACGGGTCACTGCTTTAAATCAAACTGAAAACACATTAGAACCTCATCACGCAAAATCTCATCATGCAGAACCTCATCACACGGAACTTCATCACACACAACCTCATCACGCAGAACCTCATCACACACAACCTCATCATACAGAACCTCATCACACAGAACCTAACAACACAGAACCTCACCACACAGAACCTCACCACACTGTAGAAATGTTTACTCAATGCTACTGTTATGCCGAGTTCAGACTGCAGGATTTTCAGAGTGGTCAGATCACGATTGTTTTCATACTGCATGACTATCTGGGGGAGCGGTCAGTCACTGCTGTGTGTCCACATTGCACGATGGATCGGTGACAGGAAGTTACACACTGCATGACTTCACAACAGGAAGAATCGCGGACAACCCTGTCTGGTCCACAAACTGCGTTTCACAACCGAACGTACGCGAGAAACAATAAGGAAATAACGCAAGATCACACGTGAGAGCAGAGTTCTTGCACAAGACTGGAAATGGAACCCTGCAAGAACTTTGCAATCCGAATGGTCAGTGCGGGGATCAAGGATTGTGCGTTCTGCAGAATTTAACAAATGAATAATTTTGCAATGTGCTGCTGCTGATGCGGCTGGTCAAGCAAATGTTTCTGCTTTATTTCTGTTTGATGTCATGGTAAAGTTTATTTATTCTGATATAACTATGACATTTTTTCTGATAAAAACCTATAAACTTTATTAAACTATAATACTGTTCTCCAACTGAAGCCATGCTTGCTGATATTGTGGTCTATAACTCCTCCCCGAACTGACCACTGCCCTGTATCTCTCTCTCTCTTATTGGCTGTAGGTCAGTGCCGAGGTATTTTTCAGTCAGAATTCCTTTCACATTGAAGGAATTTGAGTCGCTACGATCTGACTTGATTTCAGGCATTTGTCGGCGATTTTGCAAAACCTGTCCGCGACTGAAAATCAGGGCTAAAATTGTGCAGTGTGAACTGGGCATTACTCACACTAAAGCTCTTACTCATGTTCATTACTGTATCAGAAAGTTTCTGTTAGTATTTGTGAACTTTTGGCCATATCCTTGACCATTCCTGTCAGGTCCAGTTCAACTTCACTCTCAGACATGGTTCTGCACAAGTTTGTGACCAAATGATGCTAATACTGCAAAGCCATGTCCTTCAGCCCTATTCAGAACAAATCTGGCCGGCAGATGGGACAGATGTTACAAGTTTTTAAAAAAATTCACTAGACAACTGAGCAGGAGTCCATTAAAGCCGCTTCCCATGGCCAGGACACATGCTTCACGTTAATGTAAACCACTCATCCGGTTATTATCCTAATATCAGAGTAGATCAGTGTCTAAATCACTGCAACACACAGCAAGGAGACCACCAAGAAATGGCCAAACTGCAGGTCAGTTCAGGTCAGTTTTATTTGTAGAGTTTTTAGCAATGGACATTGTGACAAAGCAGCTTTACACCACTTTCAGCTTTTGATTTGTGTCTGTGGGCAGCAAGGGACGAAGATAAAGAGCAAAGGTCTGGCATGGGCAGTATTGTGTCACACACACACACACACACACACACACACACACACACACACACACACACAGATGCATTCAATGTGCATAACACAAAGACATGAAGTATACTGAAGACTTCACATAACTGAAGTAATGTCCAGAGAGAGAGAGAGAGGGGGAAAGAGCTGAAAGGTGAATTCTGTCAGCAGAAGATGATCCAGTGAAGACTGTTCTCTCTTCACTCTTTCTTCTCCCTCATTCATTCTTTTCATCCCCTCTTTCAGACCTGATTTTTCTTTCAGACCGTTTAGATTACAATAACACAAATGTGAGTGAGGGAGAAAAGTGTGTGAGTATGAGAGAGAGAGAGAGAGAGAGAGAGAGAGAGAGAGAGAGGAGTGTATGAGTGAGAGAGAGAGAGGTGTGTGTGAATGAGAGAGAGAGTAGTGTGTGAGTGAGTGAGAGAGAGAGAGGTGAGTGAGTGAGTGAGTGAGTGTGTGAGTGTGTGAGTGAGTAAACGTGTGTGAGTGAGTAAACGTGTGTGAGTGAGTGAGTGTGTGAGTGTGTGTGAGTGAGTGAGTGTGTGAGTGTGTGTGAGTGAGTGAGAGTGAGTGTGTGAGTGAGTGAGAGAGAGAGAGGTGTGTGTGAGTGAGTGAGCGAGTAAACGAGTGAGAGAGAGTGTGTGAGTGAGTGTGTGAGTGAGTGAGTGTGTGAGTGAGTGAGAGTGAGTGTGTGAGTGAGTGAGAGAGAGAGAGGTGAGTGTGTGAGTGAGTGAGCGAGTAAACGAGTGAGAGAGAGTGTGTGAGTGAGTGTGTGAGTGTGTGAGTGTGTGAGTGAGTGAGTGAGTGAGTGTGTGAGTGAGTGAGTGAGTGAGTGAGTGAGTGAGTGAGTGAGTGTGTGAGTGAGTGAGTGTGTGTGTGAGTGAGTGAGAGTGTGAGTGAGTGAGTGAGTGTGTGAGTGAGTGTGTGAGTGAATGTGTGAGTGAGTGAGTGTGTGAGTGAGTGTGTGAGTGTGTGAGTGAGTGTGTGAGTGAGTGTGTGAGTGAGTGAGTGTGTGTGTGAGTGAGTGAGAGTGTGAGTGAGTGTGTGAGTGAGTGAATGAGTGTGTGAGTGAGTGTGTATGTGAGTGAGTGAGTGAGTGAGTGTATGTGTGAGTGAGTGAGTGTGTGAGTGAGTGAGTGAGTGAGTGAGTGAGTGAGTGAGTGGGGAGTGTGAGTGAGTGAGTGTGTGAGTGAGTGAGTGAGTGAGTGAGTGAGTGAGTGTGTGAGTGAGTGAGTGAGTGAGTGAGTGAGTGAGTGAGTGTGTGTGTGTGAGTGAGTGAGTGAGTGTGTGAGTGAGTGAGTGTGTGAGTGAGTGAGTGAGTGAGTGAGTGAGTGAGTGAGTGAGTGAGTGTGTGAGTGAGTGAGTGTGTGAGTGAGTGTGTGAGTGAGTGTGTGAGTGAGTGTGTGAGTGTGTGAGTGAGTGAGTGAGTGAGTGAGTGTGTGAGTGAGTG
>JAUCMX010000003.1:432500-437500 GCA_033459395.1 Hemibagrus guttatus
CTTTATTCGCTCTCTCTTTTCAGCTATAAACACTCGTCACCTCCGCAGTCTCTCTTTATTCTCGCTCTCTTCAGCTATAAACACTTGTCCCCTCAGCAGTCTCTCTTTATTCTTTCTCTCTTCAGCTATAAACACTCGTCTCCTCAGCAGTGTGTCTTTATTCTCTCTCTACAGCTATAAACACTCGTCCCCTCAGCAGTGTCTCTTTATTCTCTCGCTCTTCAGCTATAAACACTCATCCCCTCAGCAGTCTCTCTTTATTCTCTCTCTCTCTTCAGCTATAAACACTCATCCCCGCAGCAGTCTCTCTTTATTCTCTCTCTCTCTTCAGCTATAAACACTCATCCCCGCAGCAGTCTCTCTTTATTCTCTCTCTCTTCAGCTATAAACACTCATTCCCTCAGCAGTCTCTTTTTATTCTCTCTCTACAGCTATAAACACTTGTCCCCTCAGCAGTCTCTCTTTATTCTTTCTCTCTTCAGCTATAAACACTCATCTCCTCAACAGTGTCTCTTTATTCTCTCTCTCTCTCTTCAGCTATAAACACTCGTCCCCTTAGCAGTCTCTCTTTATTCTCTCTCTCTTCAGCTATAAACACTCATTCCCTCAGCAGTCTCTCTTTATTCTCTCTCTACAGCTATAAACACTCGTCCCCTCAGCAGTCTCTCTTTATTCTCTCTCTCTTCAGCTATAAACACTCATCCCCTCAGCAGTCTCTCTTTATTCTCTCTCTCTCTTCAGCTATAAACACTCGTCTCCTCAGCAGTGTCTCTTTATTCTCTCTCTCTCTCTTCAGCTATAAACACTCGTCCCCTCAGCAGTCTCTCTTTATTCTCTCTCTCTTCAGCTATAAACACTCATTCCCTCAGCAGTCTCTCTTTATTCTCTCTCTACAGCTATAAACACTCATCCCCTCAGCAGTCTCTCTTTATTCTCTCTCTCTCTTCAGCTATAAACACTCATCCCCTCAGCAGTCTCTCTTTATTCTCTCTCTTCAGCTATAAACACTCGTCCCCTCAGCAGTCTCTCTTTATTCTCTCTCTTCAGCTATAAACACTGGTCCCCTCAGCAGTCTCTCTTTATTCTCTCTCTCTCTTCAGCTATAAACACTCGTCCCCTCAGCAGTCTCTCTTTATTCTCTCTCTCTTCAGCTATAAACACTCGTCCGCTCAGCAGTCTCTCTTTATTCTCTCTCTCTCTCTTCAGCTATAAACACTCGTCCCCTCAGCAGTCTCTCTTTATTCTCTCTCTTCAGCTATAAACACTCATCCCCTCAGCAGTCTCTCTTTATTCTCTCTGTCTCTTCAGCTATAAACACTCATCCCCTCAGCAGTCTCTCTTTATTCTCTCTCTCTCTCTTCAGCTATAAACACTCGTCCCCTCAGCAGTGTCTTTTTATTCTCTCTCTCTTCAGCTATAAACACTCGTCCCCTCAGCAGTCTCTCTTTATTCTCTCTCTCTCTTCAGCTATAAACACTCGTCCCCTCAGCAGTCTCTCTTTATTCTCTCTCTTCAGCTATAAACACTCGTCCCCTCAGCAGTCTCTCTTTATTCTCTCTCTCTCTCTTCAGCTATAAACACTCGTCCCCTCAGCAGTCTCTCTTTATTCTCTCTCTCTCTTCAACTATAAACACTGGTCCCCTCAGCAGTCTCTCTTTATTCTCTCTCTCTCTTCAGCTATAAACACTCGTCCCCTCAGCAGTCTCTCTTTATTCTTTCTCTCTCTTCAGCTATAAACACTCGTCCGCTCAGCAGTCTCTCTTTATTCTCTCTCTCTCTCTTCAGCTATAAACACTCGTCCCCTCAGCAGTCTCTCTTTATTCTCTCTCTTCAGCTATAAACACTCGTCCCCTCAGCAGTCTCTCTTTATTCTCTCTCTTCAGCTATAAACACTGGTCCCTTCAGCAGTCTCTCTTTATTCTCTCTCTCTCTTCAGCTATAAACACTCGTCCCCTCAGCAGTCTCTCTTTATTCTCTCTCTCTTCAGCTATAAACACTCGTCCGCTCAGCAGTCTCTCTTTATTCTCTCTCTCTCTCTTCAGCTATAAACACTCGTCCCCTCAGCAGTCTCTCTTTATTCTCTCTCTTCAGCTATAAACACTCATCCCCTCAGCAGTCTCTCTTTATTCTCTCTGTCTCTTCAGCTATAAACACTCATCCCCTCAGCAGTCTCTCTTTATTCTCTCTCTCTCTCTTCAGCTATAAACACTCGTCCCCTCAGCAGTGTCTTTTTATTCTCTCTCTCTTCAGCTATAAACACTCGTCCCCTCAGCAGTCTCTCTTTATTCTCTCTCTCTCTTCAGCTATAAACACTCGTCCCCTCAGCAGTCTCTCTTTATTCTCTCTCTTCAGCTATAAACACTCGTCCCCTCAGCAGTCTCTCTTTATTCTCTCTCTCTCTCTTCAGCTATAAACACTCGTCCCCTCAGCAGTCTCTCTTTATTCTCTCTCTCTCTTCAACTATAAACACTGGTCCCCTCAGCAGTCTCTCTTTATTCTCTCTCTCTCTTCAGCTATAAACACTCGTCCCCTCAGCAGTCTCTCTTTATTCTTTCTCTCTCTTCAGCTATAAACACTCGTCCGCTCAGCAGTCTCTCTTTATTCTCTCTCTCTCTCTTCAGCTATAAACACTCGTCCCCTCAGCAGTCTCTCTTTTTTCTCTCTCTTCAGCTATAAACACTCATCCCCTCAGCAGTCTCTCTTTATTCTCTCTGTCTCTTCAGCTATAAACACTCATCCCCTCAGCAGTCTCTCTTTATTCTCTCTCTCTCTCTTCAGCTATAAACACTCGTCCCCTCAGCAGTGTCTCTTTATTCTCTCTCTCTTCAGCTATAAACACTCGTCCCCTCAGCAGTCTCTCTTTATTCTCTCTCTCTCTTCAGCTATAAACACTCGTCCCCTCAGCAGTGTCTCTTTATTCTCTCGCTCTCTCTTCAGCTATAAACACTCGTCCCCTCAGCAGTCTCTCTTTATTCTCTCTCTTCAGCTATAAACACTCGTCCCCTCAGCAGTCTCTCTTTATTCTCTCTCTCTTCAGCTATAAACACTCGTCCCCTCAGCAGTCTCTCTTTATTCTCTCTCTCTCTCTTCAGCTATAAACACTCGTCCCCTCAGCAGTCTCTCTTTATTCTCTCTCTATTCAGCTATAAACACTCGTCACCTCAGCAGTGTCTCTTTATTCTCTCTCTCATTTCAGCTATAAACACTCGTCCCCTCCGCAGTCTCTCTTTATTCTCTCTCTCTTCAGCTATAAACACTCGTCCCCTCAGTAGTGACTCTTTATTCTCTCTCTCTCTTCAGCTATAAACACTCGTCCCCTCAGAAGTCTCTCTTTTTTATCTCTCTCTATAGCTATAAACACTCATCCCCTCAGCAGTCTCTCTTTATTCTCTCTCTATTCAGCTATAAACACTCGTCCCCTCAGTAGTGACTCTTTATTCTCTCTCTCTCTTCAGCTATAAACACTCGTCCCCTCAGAAGTCTCTCTTTTTTATCTCTCTCTATAGCTATAAACACTCATCCCCTCAGCAGTCTCTCTTTATTCTCTCTCTATTCAGCTATAAACACTCATCCCCTCAGCAGTCTCTCTTTATTCTCTCTTTATTCAGCTATAAACACTCGTCACCTCAGCAGTCTCTCTTTATTCTCTCTCTCTTTAGCTATAAACAATCGTCCCCTTAGCAGTCTCTCTTTATTCTCTTTCTCTTCAGCTATAAACACTCGTCCCCTCAGCAGTCTCACTTTATTCTCTCTCTCTTCAGCTATAAACACTCGTCCCCTCAGCAGTCTCTCTTTATTCTCTCTCTTCAGCTATAAACACTCGTCCCCTCAGCAGTCTCTCTTTATTCTCTCTCTATTCAGCTATGAACACTCTTGTCCTCAGCAGTCTCTCTTTATTCTCTCTCTCTTCAGCTATAAACACTCATCCCCTCAGCAGTCTCTCTTTATTCTCTCTCTCTTCAGTTACAAACACTCGTCCCCTCAGCAGTCTCTCTTCATTCTCTCTCTCTCTCTTCAACTATAAATACTCGTCCCCTTAGCAGTCTCTCTTTATTCTCTCTCTCTCTTCAGCTATAAACACTCATCCTTTCAGCAGGGTCTCTTTATTCTCTCTCTCTTTTCAGCTATAAACACTCGTCCCCTCAGCAGTCACTCTTTATTCTTTCTCTCTTCAGCTATAAACACTCGTCCCCTCAGCAGTGTCTCTTTATTCTCTCTCTCTCTCTTCAGCTATAAACACTCGTCCCCTCAGCAGTCTTTCTTTATTCTCTCTCTCTCTTCAGCTATAAACACTCGTTTCCTCAGCAGTCTCTTTCTCTCTCTACAGCTATAAATACTCGTCTCCTCAGCAGTCTCTCTTTATTCTCTCTCTCTCTCTTCAGCTATAAAAACTCTTCCCCTCAGCAGTTTCTCTTTATTCTCTCTCTAAAGCTATAAACAATCGTCCCCTCAGCAGTCTCTCTTTATTCTCTTTCTCTCTTCAGCTATAAACAGTCCTCTCCTCAGCAGTCTCTCTTTATTCTCTCTCTTCAGCTATAAACACGCATCCCTCAGCAGTCTCTCTTTATTCTCTCTCTCTATAGCTATAAACACTCATCCCCTCAGCAGTCTCTCTTTATTCTCTCTCTTTTCAGCTATAAACACTCGTCCCCTCCGCAGTCTCTCTTTATTCTCTCTCTAAAGCTATAAACAATCGTCCCCTCAGCAGTCTCTCTTTATTCTCTCTCTCTCTTCAGCTATATACACGCATCCCTCAGCAGTCTCTCTTTATTCTCTCTCTTCAGCTATAAACACTCATCCCCTCAGCAGTCTCTCTTTATTCTCTGTCTGTCTCTTCAGCTATAAACACTCGTCCCCTCAGCAGTCTCTCTTTATTCTCTCTCTTCAGCTATAAACACTGGTCCTCTCAGCAGTCTCTCTTTATTCTCTCTCTTCAGCTATAAACACTCGTCCCCTTAGCAGTCTCTCTTTATTCTCTCTCTCTTCAACTATAAACACTC
>JAUCMX010000003.1:442500-457500 GCA_033459395.1 Hemibagrus guttatus
AAAGAGAACCTCATCCTCATCTGGGTGACACCAGTTTATAAATACTTTGCCTTCTTTAACTGTGTACTTTATGGTGCAATAAGTAACAAGGAAATTCAGTCTAATTTTACCATGAAGTCCAAATTTATTGAAGTTATCAAATGTGAACTGATGGAGACTTGAGTGCAGAGCTGATTGAGGTGTAAAGCTATCACAGACATTGCAATGCTAAGCTTATTAAAATTGCTGTCCAAAGCCATCTTCATAGCTTCTAAGTGATCTGTCCAGAATGATCTCATGTATCTCCAGACTCTATCTGGAGCATCAGCAGCAAGTAGTTTCCAAGTGATGAGACTCCAGTAAGACCTGGAGCATCAGGATGAATCAAGCAGGTCCAGAGAACAAATACGGTCAGGAACACTGGGAGCTCTGGTGTAGCATGTGTAACTCGACTGGGGGAGAGAGAGAGAGAGAGAGAGAGAGAGAGAGAGAGAGAGAGAGAGAGAGAGAGAGAGAGAGAGAGAGACTCTTTTTTTGACTTTTACAGTCTTTTATTTAAACAAGTCACATTATACATAAATCATGGTGACTCAATAAATAAATAAATAAATATTAAATCCATTTCAATACATTAGGTTAAGTGTAGCAGTGGATAGTTAAAAGTAATGAGGATTAGTTAAGCTCTGGTGCCAAGCACAGCTCTCCTTCCACAACAGAGCACAGAGCTTTCTCACAACACCACACTGTCTCAAACATCAGCCAATCATTCATACTCTTATAAAAATTAAAATCAATTAAAATTCTTGATGTAACCAGTCTGGAGAAAATCCTTTTAGCCTCGCAGTCAGTGTTTTGTGCAATTTTGTTTTTTCGGCTCAGGTATATTGCCATTTTTGCCTGACCAAAGATAAAATTGATCAGTTGGCACCTGAACCTGTGTTTCCTGATGTATTTAACACCAAGAATAAAACACTGAACAGTAAAATCAACATTAAAAGACCTTAAAATGCTCCGTAAAAACACACACAGTGACTGTAACCTGGAGCAGTGAATAAAAGCATGAAGAACAGTTTCTCTCTGTAAACAGAACGGACAGTCATGTACAACATCAGGGTTTAAAGTAAGAGAGATAATACCATGTAAAATCCTCCATTGGAGGTCGGCAGCTCTTTTGGTTAATGGTGGTTTATACAGTGCCCTCCACTCTGGTTTAACATCACCATTAAAACCCAGTACACTTCTCCATGGGGTGTCTACCCTCCCACTCAGCTTCTTCTTATTTAAAACCTTAACACAGGCTCTGTAGAGCAGCTTCCCTGACACTGACCGAAAGTCCATCTCCCCTTCACACTCCAGGAGGGGGCCTGCATACCCGTCGAGGTCAGGAGCAATGTTCAACCGGGGAAAAGGTTCGTCCTCTGCAGGACCAGTCTCTGTACGTTGACAGTCCATCAGCTGAACACGCTCCTCTGATGTAAGTGCAGATCTCCAGCGGTGTAGGAGCTGATTGACAACACGCAGGGACCGCAGTCCCATACGCGCTGCCAGATCCTCTGCCCTTGACAAATCAGACCCCGCGACGTTCACGAGCTCCCGAAGCATCACAATGCCTGAGGAGACGAGTGTTCTGGACAGTGCAGGGACGGTCAGACCGGAGATGTCCAGTCGCCCGCCGTATACCAGAGGCTCCTCCAGCAGCCAGTGTACTGTTCGACAGCCCTTGTTTTTTTTTTTAAAAACATTCCAGATCTTAAAAAGTCCACAGTAAAACATTGGTAATCCAGAAATGTCCAGCATTTTGGTGTCCATTAAAAACAAAGCTCTGTCCAGCCCCAGTCCTTTAACTGTGTGTAATAATCCACTGGCTGCTGCTCTCCATACTAGGTCTCTGGGTCCAGTGAGGAGTCTCTGGATAAACTGGAGTCGGAAGGCTGCAGCTCTGCTAGATAGCTGGACCAGCCCCTGCCCTCCTTCCTCTTTCAGCAGGTGGAGAACACTCTGTGGAATCCAGTGTAGACCGTCCCAGAAGAAGTCCACCAACTGGGCCTGGATGTTCGCTAGCAGGATCGGCAGTGGATCTACGCATGCCAGCTTGTGCCAGAGGGACGACGCGGCGAGGTTGTTGATAACCAGCGTTCGCCCCCTGTAAGACATCTTCGGGACCAGCCGCTTCCACCTGCTCAGTCTGCCCTTCACGTGCTCTACAGAACCTTCCCAGTTTTTGTTTAAAAACTCATTGGTCCCCAGGTAGACACCCAAGTATTTAAAACCACCTCTTTTCCACACTAAGCCTCCTGGTAGTGAAGGTTGCCCACCTCCCCACTCCCCAACTAAAACGGCTTCACTCTTTGTCCAGTTAACCTTGGCAGAGTATAAAATCAGTTAAAACATTCACATCTTCTTGTGCGTTTATCATGACTACCAGATCATCTGCATAAGCTGATAAATATACTGAGGCATTAGCGTGTGGAATATTAAAACCAGATAGATGATTCCTTAACTTGTTTAAAAGAGGTTCAATCGCCAGAGAGTACAACATGCCTGAGAGGGAACAGCCCTGCCTGATCCCTCTGTACACTCTAAAAGGGGCACATAAACCACCATTAACCTTCAGTACACTCTCAATTTCACAGTACAACACCTTGACTATGGCTATAAAGCCTGGGTTGAACCCGAAGGTTTCCAGCACCTTCCACAAGTATTCATGCTCAACCCGGTCGAAAGCCTTTTCCTGATCTAGAAAAATCAGACCAGTCTGTAAGCCCAATAGTCTAGAGACGTCCAAAATGTCACGAATTAAATATATATTATCAAATATGGACGTACCAGGCACACAGTACGACTGGTCCTGGTGAGTGATCTGCTCCATAACCTTGGTCAGTCTTGAGGCTAATGCTTTTGAAAGCAGCTTGATGTCAGTGCACAGTAGTGACACTGGGCGCCAGTTCTTCAGGTGGGTCAGGTCTCCCTTTTTTGGCAGCAGGGTCAGGACGGCTCTCCTCCAGCTCAGTGGTAGCTGACCAACATTCATGCTGTCTCTTAGGACCTCATCCTGCCCTATTACCACCCAGAAAGCCTTGTAGAATTCAGGGAGACCATCTATACCTGGCGCCCGTCCATTCTCCATGCCTTGGAGAGCTTTGTGGAGCTCTGTGAGTGTCAATTCTCTGTCTAGCTCCCTGGCCGCTTGCTCCGAGAGCTTCAGCAGGTCTTTCAGAAAGCTCTCCTCCACTATCTGTGCCCCTGACCTCTCGCTGCTGTATAGCTTCGAGTAGAAGCGTACTGTCTGCTTGCGAATTGCAGTGGGCTCCGACAAGAGATCCCCTGATTCTGTTCGCACAGCATGTATAAATCTTTTCTGTCCATTCTTTTGCTCTAAACTGAAGAAGAACTTGGAAGGAGCATCCATCTCGGTCACACTTGCGAAGCGAGAGCGGACCAGTGCCCCCTGTGCTGTAATGTCTAACAGGTCATTCATTTTAGCTTTTTTACCTTTGAGGGCTTCAATATGCCCTCGATCTCCGGTGGCCTCCAAACGCTGGAGTTCCACTATTTCTATCTCCAGAGCTTTCAGAGATCTAACAATGTCCCTTGTGATGTTGAGAGTGTACTGTTGACAAAAAACTTTGATTTGTGTTTTAATCACATCCCACCACAGCTGAAGTGAGCTAAAAGCTGCCTTCTCTGATTTAAAACAATTCCATAAATAAGTAAAAGACTCTCTAAAATTAGCGTCTTCTAAAAGTGCAGTGTTAAAATGCCAGTAGGCGCTCCTAGGTTTAATGTTCTCTTTAGTGATAGTACACTGTACCATGCTATGGTCAGAGATACCTACTGGAACAATAAAACACTGTGTAAAAAGCATTAGCTGGTGTTTAAAACCATAAAAGCGATCTAGTCTTGCCACTTAGAGTGAGTTGTCTATGGCATGGGCCCACGTGTACTGTCTCTTGTTCTTATTAAAATTTCTCCATATGTCACTTAACTTGTGGGCCTCCATCACCTCCCACAGACGTGGTTCAGATCCAAATCAAGAATTAAAATATCTTAAAATTAAAAAATATTAAAATATCAGTGTCGCAGTCAGCAATAACATTGCTCAATGTGTCTAAAAAAACCATCCTCTCCACTGCACTGGTGGGAGTGTACACACAGATAAACACTAAAACCTCATTCTCATAAAAAGCTTTCACTTTTAAAAGCCTCCCAGTTAAAATCTCTTCAACTGAATAAGAACAAGGGATAAAATTGCGAGCAAAGAGCAAGGCGACTCCACCACTGAGTGATGTGTTATGGCTTAAAATCACCAACCCATCCCACTCCTTCACCCAATCAGCAGCATTGCTGATATCACTGTGGGTTTCCTGCAGCATGACAACATCAATGTGCTTCTGCTTTAAAAGTCCATAGAGTTTAGATCTCTTATTCTGCTCTCTTGCTCCATTAATATTTAAACTCGCAATATTAATTCCAATCATTAAAATAAATAAAATAAATAAAACCAAACAGAGGCTAAAAACCACTCTAACATAAAAAACACCACACATTACTCATGGTCAGAGTTTTCCCTATTCACTCTCGTTATCAGTTTCGTCAGATGGAAAATTTCCACATGGAGAAAGGCTCCTTCTCTTCTGAAGAATTTAACATCATGAATGAACTGTTTGCGGTCCGGGAAAAACTCTTCTAATGCGACATTCTTCTGCCATTTGGTGTTCCTTAAAAACTATTTAATGTCCTCTGCACTATAAACGACATTAATCTGTTCCTCGTGAGAATCGAAAGTTAAAACCGAGTCTGAGATGCGGTCATCACTGTCCGATTCTCCTTCCTCCACCTTCGTCTCTTTTTTAACCTGCTTTTTCCCTTGTCCCTTACCTTGTTTTTTCTTTTATTTGGTACTTTAAAAACGGGCTCATCCACCATGTCCACGTCTCCCCAGTCCCCCTGTACTGGTGTAGTGTCCGGTGTTTCCATGCGGTTGCCCTGTACCTCCGTGCCTCTGTCAGTGCAGGCGGCTCCAGCACTGCTCCAGAACCCACTGAGCTTTTCTCAGTAGACCACGGCTTCACTCTCTGTCTGGTCTGGTGCAGCGGCAGCTTCAGGGCCCTTGGCGGCCGGACGGACTGCGGCCGCAGGGGGAATGACCCCGGTCACTCAGAAACACCGGGGTCACTCTGCCTCTCAGGGCAGGCCCAAGCAAGATGTCCACTTTGACCACATTTAAAACACTTAATGTCTGTATCAGAAGAAACAAAGATGTTGTAGTCGAAGCCATCTACAGTGAATTTAAAAACAGCGTTCAGCTCACCGACACCTTCTTTAAACACCATAAACACCTTTCTTCTGAAAGAAACCAAGTGTTTTACCAGTGGGGACTTACAGCCAAGGGGGATTTTCTTAATGGGAGAGACCATTCGCCCGTACCGAGACAGCTCTTTACCGATCGCCTCGTCAGAAATAAAAGGAGGGACATTAGACAACATGACTTTCTTATCTGGGGAACTGAGGGGAGAAACCAATATCGTCTCATTATTGACCACTATTCCATTCTGGGTCAGTTTCCTCACTTTCTCCACATCATTCAGGAACACCACAATAGCACTGTTCATTCTGGAGGCAGAGACAATGTTCTCATGTCCCACCACATTACCGACTGCAACACAACAATCTTCTACACTCGCCGCACACACTATACACACACTATACACACACCTGCACACACACCTGCACACACACCTGCACACACACCGTGCCGGCGAGTCAACCTCTCACACAGCGTCGCGCTCGGATCCGCCATGCTTCACCGAGACGCTGCTCACACTCACACACTCACACACTCACACTCACACACTCACACTCACACACACACTCACACTCACACACACATGCGCGCACACACACGCACTCTCACGCGCTCTACACGCCACACTCGCTTCTCTGCCGCGCATGGGCAGAGAGGCAGAGAGAGAGAGAGAGAGAGAGAGAGAGAGAGAGAGAGAGAGAGAGAGAGAGATAGAGAGAGAGAGGTTATTAGGTATGCTTATTCATTCAACCACTCCACCATCAACAACCCTGGGGGGACCATGTGAGAGTGGTAATGCGACAGGATCCAAACATCCCAAAAAAAAAAAGCTCTGACCCCTGCTGTAGCCTGCATTATTTAGGGTACCAAGAAATAACCTGCACCTTTTGATCAAAGTAGGCAAAATAAATAAATAAATAAGATCTCTCAGGTACTGTGGCACAGGACCATTCAGTGCTTTACGGTATTTTATAATCAATGTGGAATTTGACTGGGGGTCAGTGTAGCGTGTATAAGATGTGTTCATATCTTCTGGTTCTAGTTAGGACTCTAGCTGCTGTGTTCTGGACTAACTGGAGCTTGTTCATGCTCCTACTGGAACATCCAGACAGTAAGGCATTACAGTAATCCAACCTAGAGCTAACAAAAGCTGCATCATTTTTTTTGGAATATTTTATCCGCATTAATCACTGTTGTGGCTAACGTTAACTAGTACTATAACTAGTACTAGTTAACATCTAGCTAGCAGCTAACTCAGATAATAATATTTAAAACATTATTTGAGATGAATATTTTAATCTTTATATCTGACAGTAATTCTTGTTGATGTGGTTTTGGACATCTCCGTACACAGCTCCATCGCTTCAACACATCAGCTGTCAAAAATCCTAAAGGCTCCACATCAGGGACTGAACTTTACTTTTTCTACATTGTTTACATACAGATACATGAGACAGGAAACTTATAAATGAATGAGAAATTAAACACTGTCCACTAACACTGTCCACTAACACTGTCCACTCATGATGCCTGGTGTGAATGATGTCTCTCTCTCTCGCTTTCTCACTTTCTCATTCTCTCTCTCTCTGAAGCTGCAGCAGTCTCATAAACTCTGTATGTGGAAAAAATGCTATGTTGCTATAGCAACAGGTTTGGGGTATTCAGTGTTACCAGAACAGAGTCAAATTAATATTTATAGTCCAACACACACACACACACACACACACACACACACACGTTGAATTAATTGTTTTTATTATATGAAAATGTTTTATCTCTGTGTGTGTGTGTGTGTGTGTGTGTGTGAGTGTGAGAGACAGAGAGAGAGAGAGAGAACCGCAGACAGATGTGGGTTAAACACATCACTAAAAAATCACACTCACCACAGTCATCCTCAGTAACACACACACACAAATGAAAACAGCTGCTGGTGGAGTCTCATCCCCAAGACCACCCGAAAGCGTAACACAGCAAAGTGTGGAAGTGTGTGTGTGTGTGTGTGTGTGTGTGTGTGTGTGTGTGGGGTGTTTTGTGTGTACTATGTGGACTCCTGACCGCGCGCTATTTGCTGCTTCACATATTTGAAAAGGGAAAGTTCTAACTGCCAGCAGACACACACGCCGCGTGGCGCAGGCCAAAGAGCGTGTGCCACACGGTGAATGAGAATCTCAGTGACGCACTCGCGCATACTTAGAGAGAGAGAGAGAGAGAGAGAGAGAGAGAGAGAGAGAGAGAGAGAAAGAAAAAGAGGGGGGGAGAGAGAGAGAGAGAGAGAGAGAGAGAGAGGGAGATGGAGGGGGAGGGAGAGAGGGAGAGGGGGAGAGAGAGAGAGAGGGAGGAGAGGGAGAGTGAGAGAGAGAGGGGGAGTGAGAAGGAGAGAGAGATGGAGAGAGAGGGAGGGAGAGAGGGAGGGAGAGAGGGAGAGGGAGAGAGAAAGAGAGAGAGAGAGGGAGGGAGAGGGAGAGAGAGGGAGAGAGAGAGAGATGGAGAGGGAGAAAGAGAGAGGGAGAGAGGGAGAGAGAGAGAGATGGAGAGGGAGAAAGAGAGAGAGGGAGAGGGAGGGAGAGAGGGAGAGAGAGTGAGAGAGGGAGAAGGAGAGGGAGAGAGACAAAGAGTGAGAAAGAGAGAGGGAGAGTGAGAGAGAGTGAGAGAGAGAGAGAGAGAGAGAGAGAGAGAGGGGGAAAGAGAGGGAGGGAGAGAGACAAAGAGGGAGAATGAGAGTGAGAGAGAGATGGAGAGAGAGAGAGAGAGAGAGAGAGAGAGAGAGGGAGAGGGAGAGAGAGTGAGAGAGAAGGGGAGGGGGGGGGAGAGAGAGAGAGAGAGAGAGAGAGAGAGAGAGAGAGAGAGAGAGAGACTTTACACTCCTTTATTTACACCAGTCACATTATACAGTAAAGTGCAAGTGCCTCAGCAGATAAATAAATAAATAAATAAATAAATAAATAAATAAATAAATAAATAAATAGGTGAATAATAAAATATATAAATAATATTAATACCATTTCAATAAATTAAGGAGATTCAAAATTTTAAAACAGTTGTGTTACATAAAACTCTTTGAAATGTCTCAGTGTAAAAGTGTATTAAAACCAGTTCACCTTCATCAATAAAACAGATAATATTCCCACAGCACCATTTCAGTGTAAAAGTGTTTAAGTCATTCATGATTTAAAAAAAATTAAAATCCACTTTAACTCGAGCTTTCACTAGAGCTCTGAACACAGAGGTGGGACTGACCACTCGTCTCCTCTCCACCTGGTGTTTTTACGAGTTATGTAGATGGACATTTTCGCCTCTCCTACAATAAAATTGATCAGCTCCCATTTCTGTTTTTTTGCTTGTTGGTGTCCAGCACCGAATCTAGCCATGGGTGTCACAGTCCAGTGACTTCTGTGCCGGTCCCAAGCCCAGATAAATAGAGAGAGTTGCGTCAGGAAGGGCATCCGGCGTAAAAAATTTCAAAAATTTTAAACCCTGCGAATCATCAGTACTCTGAATTTCAACCGGATCGGTCGAGGCCCAGGTTAACAACAACCACCATCGGCGCCGTTGACCTACAGGGCGTCGGTGGAAATTGGGCTACTGTTGGTCGAAGAAGTAGAGGAGGGAGGAGAGTGCGCAGACAGAGAGAGAAGAGGAAAGGTAAGAGTGTAGGACTGAGAATAGGAACTCTGAATGTTGGTACTATGACAGGGAAAGGTAGAGAGCTGGGTGATTGATGGAGAGAAGGAAGGTGGATATACTGTGTGTACAGGAGACCAGGTGGAAGGGTAGCAAGGCTCGTAGTATAGGAGCAGGATTCAAGCTGTTTTATTATGGTGTGGATAGTAAGAGAAATGGGGGAGGTGTGGTCCTGAAGGAGGGTTTGTGAGGAATGTTCTGGAGGTGAAGAGAGTGTCAGACAGGGTGATGAGTCTGAAGTTAGAGATTGAAGGGGTGATGTTGAATGTTGTTAGTGGTTATGCCCCACAGGTAGGTTGTGAGTTAGAGGAGAAAGAGAGATTCTGGAGTGAATTAGATGAGGTGATGGAGAGTATTCCCACGGGTGAGAGAGTGGTGATAGGAGTGGATTTTAATGGACATGTTGGTGAGGGGGAAAACAGGTGATGAGGAGGTGATGGGCAAGTTTGGAGTTAAGAAAAGGAACCTTGAAAGGCAGATGGTAGTGGACTTTGCTAAGAGGATGGACATGGCTGTGGTTAACACTTATTTTCAGAAGAGGGAGGAGCATAGAGTGACTTACAAGAGTGGAGGTAGGAGAACACAGGTAGACTACATCCTATGTAGAAGAGGCAATCTGAAAGAGATTAGTGACTGTAAAGTGGTAGTGGGAGAGAGTGTAGCCAGACAGCATAGGATGGTGGGGTGTAGGATGACTCTGATGGTCTGTAAGAAGAAGAGGTCAGAGATAGAGAAGAAAACCAAGTGGTGGAAGCTGAAAAAGGAGGAATGTTGTGAGGAGTTTAGACAGAAGTTGAGGCAGGCTCTGGGTGGTCAGGTAGTGCTGCCAGATGACTGGGAAACTACAGCAGAAGTGATCAGGGAGACAGGGAGAAAGGTGCTGGGTGTGTCATCTGGAAGGAAGAAAGAAGATAAGGAGACTTGGTGGTGGAATGAGGAAGTTCAGGATAGTATCCAGAGGAAGAGGTTAGCCAAGAAGAAGTGGGACATGGACAGGACTGAAGAGAATAGACAGGAATACAAGGAGTTACAGGGCAGAGTGAAGAGGGAGGTGTCTAAGGCCAAGCAGAAGGCATATGACGAGTTGTACACTAGGTTAGACACTAGAGAAGGAGAGAAAGACTTGTACAGGTTAGCTAGGCAGAGGGATCGAGATGGGAAGGATGTGCAGCAAGTTAGAGTTATTAAGGATAGAGATGGAAGGGTGCTCACAAGTGAGGAGAGTGTACAGAGGAGATGGAAGGAGTACTTTGAGGAGCTGATGAATGAGGAAAATGAGAGGGAAAAAAGAGTAGAAGGGGTGAACTCTGTGGAACAGAAAGTAGATAAGATTAGAAAGGATGAAGTCAGGAAGGCTTTGAAGAGGATGAAAAGTGGGAAGGCAGTTGGTCCTGATGACATCCCGGTGGAGGTCTGGAAGTGTCTGGGAGAGGCAGCAGTGGAATCTTTAGCTAGTTTGTTCAACAGGGTTTTAGAGAGTGAGAGGATGCCTGAGGAATGGAGAAGAAGTGTGTTAGTGCCGATCTTTAAGAATAAGGGTGACGTGCAGAGTTGCAGCAACTATAGGGGGATAAAGTTGATGAGCCATACAATGAAACTATGGGAAAGAGTAGTGGAAGCTAGGTTAAGGAAGGTAGTGGAAATTTGTGAGCAGCAGTATGGCTTTATGCCCAGAAAGAGCACAACAGATGCAATTTTTGCTCTGAGAATTTTGATGGAGAAGTATAGGGATGGTCAGAGGGAGTTGCACTGTGTGTTTGTAGACTTGGAGAAAGCGTATGACAGGGTGCCAAGAGAAGAGCTGTGGTACTGTATGAGGAAGTCAGGAGTAGCAGAGAAGTATGTCAGAGTGGTGCAGGACATGTATGAGAGGAGCAGGACAGTGGTGAGGTGTGCTGTAGGTCAGACAGTGGAGTTCAATGTGGAGGTGGGACTGCATCAGGGATCGGCTCTGAGCCCCTTCCTGTTTGCTATAGTGATGGACCAGTTGTCAGAGGAGGTCAGACAGGAGTCTCCTTGGACAATGATGTTTGCAGATGACATTGTGATCTGTAGTGAGAGCAGGGAGCAGGTGGAGGAAAACCTGGAGAGGTGGAGGTTTGCACTGGAGAGAAGAGGAATGAAAGTCAGTGGTAGTAAGACTGAGTACATGTGTGTGAATGAAAGGGAGGGAAGTGGAACAGTAAGGTTACAGGGTGAAGAGGTGAAGAAGGTACAGGAGTTTAAGTACTTGGGGTCAACAGTCCAAAGTAATGGAGAGTGTGGGAAAGAGGTAAAGAAGCGAGTGCAGGCAGGTTGGAATGGGTGGAGAAAGGTGTCGGGAGTTCTGTGTGATAGGAAAATATCAGCGAGAATCAAGGGGAAGGTGTACAGGACAGTGGTGAGACCGGCCATGCTGTATGGTTTAGAGACAGTGTCACTGAGGAAGAGACAGGAGTCAGAGCTAGAGGTAGCAGAGCTGAAGATGTTGAGGTTCTCTTTGGGAGTGACAAGATTGGACAGGATTAGGAATGAGTACATCAGAAGAACAGCTCATGTTGGACGTTTGGGGGACAAAGTTAGGGAGGCCAGATTAAGATGGTTTGGACATGTTCAGAGGAGGGAGAGTGAGTATATTGGTAGGAGAATGTTGGACATGGAGCTGCCAGGCAGGAGGCAAAGAGGAAGGCCAAAGAGGAGGTATATGGATGGAATTAATGAGGATATGAAGCTAGTGGGTGCAAGTGTTGAGGATGCAGAAGATAGGGATAGGTGGAGAGAGATGATTCGTTGTGGCGACCCCTGAAGGGAAAAGCCGAAAGAAGAAGAAGAAAGAAGGTGTCCAGCACCGAAAATAAAACGTACCCGAGTCCATTTCTTACCAAACAGATTAAAAATAGTTTTCAGCAGCTCCAACAGAGGGTTAAGTCTTTTACATCCTGAGTCACAATGAAACACAGTTTCTGTTCCGTTACAGAAGGGACATGTCTGTAAAACATCTGGATTTACAAACCCGATTCCAAAAAAGTTGGGACACTGTACAAATTGTGAATAAAAAAGAAATGCAATAATTTACAAATCTCATAAACTTATATTTTATTCACAATAGAATATAGATAACATATCAAATGTTGAAAGTGAGACATTTTGAAATGTCATGCCAAATATTGGCTCATTTTGGATTTCATGAGAGCTACACATTCCAAAAAAGTTGGGACAGTTAGCAATAAGAGGCCGGAAAAGTTAAATGTACATATAAGGAACAGCTGGAGGACCAATTTGCAACTTATTAGGTCAATTGGCAACATGATTGGGTATAAAAAGAGCCTCTCAGAGTGGCAGTGTCTCTCAGAAGTCAAGATGGGCAGAGGATCACCAATTCCCCCAATGCTGCGGCCAAAAATAGTGGAGCAATATCAGAAAGGAGTTTCTCAGAAAAAAATTGCAAAGAGTTTGAAGTTATCATCATCTATAGTGCATAATATCATCCAAAGATTCAGAGAATCTGGAACAATCTCTGTGCGTAAGGGTCAAGGCCGGAAAACCCTACTGGATGCCCGTGATCTTCGGGCCCTTAGATGGCACTGCATCACATACAGGAATGCTACTGTAATGGAAATCACAACATGGGCTCAGGAATACTTCCAGAAAACATTGTCGGTGAACACAATCCACTGTGCCATTCGCCGTCGCCGGCTAAAACTCTATAGGTCAAAAAAGAAGCCATATCTAAACATGATCCAGAAGCGCAGGCGTTTTCTCTGGGCCAAGGCTCATTTAAAATGGACTGTGGCAAAGTGGAAAACTGTTCTGTGGTCAGACCAATCAAAATTTGAAGTTCTTTTTGGAAAACTGGGACGGCGTGTCATCCGGACTAAAGAGGACAAGGACAACCCGAGTTGTTATCAGCGCTCAGTTCAGAAGCCTGCATCTCTGATGGTATGGGGTTGCATGAGTGCATGTGGCATGGGCAGCTTACACATCTGGAAAGGCACCATCAATGCTGAAAGGTATATCCAAGTTCTAGAACAACATATGCTCCCATCCAGACATCGTCTCTTTCAGGGAAGACCTTGCATTTTCCAACATGACAATGCCAGACCACATACTGCATCAATTACAACATCATGGCTGCGTAGAAGAAGGATCCGGGTACTGAAATGGCCAGCCTGCAGTCCAGATCTTTCACCCATAGAAAACATTTGGCGCATCATAAAGAGGAAGATGCGACAAAGAAGACCTAAGACAGTTGAGCAACTAGAAGCCTGTATTAGACAAGAATGGGACAACATTCCTATTCCTAAACTTGAGAAACTTGTCTCCTCAGTCCCCAGACATTTGCAGACTGTTATAAAAAGAAGAGGGGATGCCACACAGTGGTAAACATGGCCTTGTCCCAACTTTTTTGAGATGTGTTGATGCCATGAAATTTAAAATCAACTTATTTTTCCCTTAAAATGATCCATTTTCTCAGTTTAAACATTTGATATGTCATCTATGTTGTATTCTGAATAAAATATTGAAATTTGAAACTTCCACATCATTACATTCTGTTTTTATTCACAATTTGTACAGTGTCCCAACTTTTTTGGAATCGGGTTTGTAGTTTAGATAAATGTTTAAATATTGTAAATGTTTAGATTAAAACATTGACCCCCACTGCACCATGTAAGATTCACCACTGCAGGTCACCAGCTCTTTTCCTGAGCGGCGTTTTATAAAACACTCTCCATACAGGCTTAATGTCATCTAAAACCCCAAGTTCCTGTCTCCACACCGTGTCCACCCGCCTGTCAAGTTTATTTGTCACTTTAACACAACATTTGTAAATGTCTTTCCCTTTTGCTTCATAAATTGGTAAAACATGTCCTTTTTCTGCATCAAGATACATGCCCTCATATCCATTTAGGTCGGGTAAAAGATCTAGTTCAGGAAAGGGGTCGCCTCTGTTCCATCGTGGTATTCCTTTATCAGGTTCAGCTCGTCCTCTGACAGTTTGTTGGTCCATCTTTTTATGATGACCTCTGTATACCATAGTGACCTCAGGCTGAGTTCTTCTGCCACCACTCTCGTGTCCTTGAACTCTGGTCCTGCCGTGTCCACTAGCCTCTTGAGTGTTGTGAACTTTTCTGATTGTGTGATGTGTGCAAGACCTGGAGAACTGTCCTTAATGTCCATACGTCCTCCTCCCATCAGAGGCTCTTCTAGGAACCAGTACAGAGAAACAGCAGGGCCTTGAGATCCACGTTTGAACAGAGTCCATGCTTTTATAAAAATTAGACATGTTAGAAACATTTAAAACAGTTGGGTCCATTAAAAATAAGGTGCGATCACAATCGAAGTCATTAACGTTCCTCAGAATAAAACATGTGACATCTCCCCAAACCAAGGATTCAGAACTAATCAGGTACTTTTGTATGGTCTGCAACCAGAAGGTTGTGGTCCTACTTTTAACATCCATTAGACCTTGACCTCCTTCTTCTTTGGGGAGAAATAAAACACTCTGAGGAACCCAGTGCAGTTTATCCCACACAAAATTAACAAGTAAAGATTGCACCTTCTCAATCACCCCAGTAGGGGGCTCTAGGCAAGCTAAGCGATGCCACAGCATTGAGGCTACTAGGTTGTTGGCTACTAGTACCCTCCCCTTGAGGGACATATTTGGTTTAAGCCATTCCCATTTTTTTAGTTTGCCTTTTATTTTTTCCTTGACTCCTTCCCAATTTTTCTTTTCTTCATTTAGGTAAATACCCAGGTATTTAAATTCTCCTCTTTTCCACTATAGCCCACCTGGTAGCTGTGGCAAACCATGGGACCAGTTTCCTAATGCTATGGCTTCGCTTTTTTTCCAGTTGCATTTAGAGGAAGACACTGAACCAAAATCAGAAACCACTTTTTCTAAAATCTTGATCTCCGTTTGATTTTGTATTAAAATCATGACATCATCAGCATAAGCAGATAAAACATGTGGAACATTAAAACCAGGTACAGTAAAACCATTCAAGGAAGCTCGTAGTCTGTGTAAAAAAGGTTTGATTGACAGAGTGTACAACATA
>JAUCMX010000003.1:461269-471269 GCA_033459395.1 Hemibagrus guttatus
CTACCTCTAGCTCTGACTCCTGTCTCTTCCTCAGTGACACTGTCTCTAAACCATACAGCATGGCCGGTCTCACCACTGTCCTGTACACCTTCCCCTTGATTCTCGCTGATATTTTCCTCTCACACAGAACTCCCGACACCTTTCTCCACCCATTCCAACCTGCCTGCACTCGCTTCTTTACCTCTTTCCCACACTCTCCATTACTCTGGACTGTTGACCCCAAGTACTTAAACTCCTGTACCTTCTTCACCTCTTCACCCTGTAACCTTACTGTTCCACTTCCCTCCCTTTCATTCACACACATGTACTCAGTCTTACTACCACTGACTTTCATTCCTCTTCTCTCCAGCGCAAACCTCCACCTCTCCAGGTTTTCCTCCACCTGCTCCCTGCTCTCACTACAGATCACAATGTCATCTGCAAACATCATTGTCCAAGGAGACTCCTGTCTGACCTCCTCTGACAACTGGTCCATCACTATAGCAAACAGGAAGGGGCTCAGAGCTGATCCCTGATGCAGTCCCACCTCCACTTTGAACTCCTCTGTCTGACCTACAGCACACCTCACCACTGTCCTGCTCCTCTCATACATGTCCTGCACCACTCTGACATACTTCTCTGCTACTCCTGACTTCCTCATACAGTACCACAGCTCTTCTCTTGGCACCCTGTCATACGCTTTCTCCAAGTCTACAAACACACAGTGCAACTCCCTCTGACCATCCCTATACTTCTCCATCAAAATTCTCAGAGCAAAAATTGCATCTGTTGTGCTCTTTCTGGGCATGAAGCCATACTGCTGCTCACAAATTTTCACTACCTTCCTTAACCTAGCTTCCACTACTCTTTCCCATAGCTTCATTGTATGGCTCATCAACTTTATCCCCCTATAGTTGCTGCAACTCTGCACGTCACCCTTATTCTTAAAGATCGGCACTAACACACTTCTTCTCCATTCCTCAGACATCTTCTCACTCTCTAAAACCCTGTTGAACAAACTAGTTCAAAATTCCACTGCTGCCTCTCCCAGACACTTCCAGACCTCCACCGGGATGTCGTCAGGACCAACTGCCTTTCCACTTTTCATCCTCTTCAAAGCCTTCCTGACTTCATCCTTTCTAATCTTATCTACTTTCTGTTCCACAGAGTTCACCCCTTCTACTCTTTTTTCCCTCTCATTTTCCTCATTCATCAGCTCCTCAAAGTACTCCTTCCATCTCCTCTGTACACTCTCCTCACTTGTGAGCACCCTTCCATCTCTATCCTTAATAACTCTAACTTGCTGCACATCCTTCCCATCTCGATCCCTCTGCCTAGCTAACCTGTACAAGTCCTTCTCTCCTTCTCTAGTGTCTAACCTAGTGTACAACTCGTCATATGCCTTCTGCTTGGCCTTAGACACCTCCCTCTTCACTCTGTGCTGTAACTCCTTGTATTCCTGTCTATTCTCTTCAGTCCTGTCCATGTCCCACTTCTTCTTGGCTAACCTCTTCCTCTGGATACTATCCTGAACTTCCTCATTCCACCACCAAGTCTCCTTATCTTCTTCCTTACTTCCAGATGACACACCCAGCACCTTTCTCCCTGTCTCCCTGATCACTTCTGCTGTAGATTCCCAGTCATCTGGCAGCACTACCTGACCACCCAGAGCCTGCCTCAATTTCTGTCTAAATTTCTCACAACATTCCTCCTTTTTCAGCTTCCACCACTTGGTTTTCTTCTCTATCTCTATCTTTGAC
Source organism: Hemibagrus guttatus (assembly GCA_033459395.1). Taxonomy (NCBI): domain Eukaryota; kingdom Metazoa; phylum Chordata; class Actinopteri; order Siluriformes; family Bagridae; genus Hemibagrus; species Hemibagrus guttatus. The sequence continues at coordinate 463,009 of JAUCMX010000003.1, forward strand.
CTCTTCTTCTTACAGACCATCAAAGTCATCCTACACACCACCATCCTATGCTGTCTGGCTACACTCTCTCCCACTACCACTTTACAGTCACTAATCTCTTTCAGATTGCCTCTTCTACATAGGATGTAGTCTACCTGTGTTCTCCTACCTCTACTCTTTTAAGTCACTCTATGCTCGTCCCTCTTCTGAAAATAAGTGTTAACCACACCCATGTCCATCCTCTTAGCAAAGTCCACTACCATCTGTCCTTCTAAGTTCCTTTCCTTAACTCCAAACTTGCCCATCACCTCCTCATCACCTGTGTTCCCCTCACCAACATGTCCATTAAAATCCTCTCCTATCACCACTCTCTCACCCGTGGGAATACTCTCCATCACCTCATCTAATTCACTCCAGAATCTCTCTTTCTCCTCTAACTCACAACCTACCTGTGGGGCATAACCACTAACAACATTCAACATCACCCCTTCAATCTCTAACTTCAGACTCACCACCCTGTCTGACACTCTCTTCACCTCCAGGACATTCCTCACAAACTCCTCCTTCAGGACCACACCTACCCCATTTCTCTTACTATCCACACCATAATAAAACAGCTTGAATCCTGCTCCTATACTACAAGCCTTGCTACCCTTCCACCTGGTCTCCTGTACACACAGTAATATCCACCTTCCTTCTCTCCATCATATCAGCCAGCTCTCTACCTTTCCCTGTCATAGTACCAACATTCAGAGTTCCTATTCTCAGTCCTACACTCTTACCTTTCCTCTTCTCTCTCTGTCTGAGCACTCTCCTCCCTCCTCTACTTCTTTGACCAACAGTAGCCCAATTTCCACCGGCGCCCTGTAGGTCAACGGCGCCGATGGTGGTCGTTGTTAACCCGTGCCTCGACCAATCCGGTTGAAATTCAGAGTACTGATGATTCGCATGGTTAAATTTTGAAATTTTTTACGCCGGATGCCTTTCCTGACGCAACTCTCTCTATTTATCCGGGCTTGGGACCGGCACAGAAGTCACTGGACTGTGACCCCCATGGCTAGATTAGCAGGTAACCTCAGTACCTGAAAAAATTTTGATTGCAGAGACACTGATCGAATTAACAATGTGCATGCATGCATTTGTGTGTGTCTGTGTGTGTGTGTGTGTGTGTGTGTGTGTGTGTGTGTGTGTGTGTGTGTGTGTGTGTGTTTGTGTGTGTGTGTGTGAATTCATGAGCGTGTCACTGATTGGTCGACTCCTCCTTCTTGTTGTGGCAGGCGTGGATGTACCGAGCTGCCAAGGAAATACAGTCTCTTCTTTATCCCAGTAAATACTGGAGTTTTGTTTCATTCTCCAGTTTGATGAAGTCAGGACAAAACATCTCAAATTTGGGAAAGAATTGTTTTGGAATGTCCTGCTAGTTTGGACAGGATGTTAGGAAGTGGAGCTCTGTCTCTACCTCTCCTTGGTTATAGCACAGACAGAACCTGCTCTCTGTGGGCAACCAGCTCTGCCTGTATCTGCCCCTCTCTATAGCCAGGCTGTGGTCACTGAATCTGTATCTGCCCCCCTCTATAGCCAGGCTGTGGACACTGAGTCTGTACCTGCCCCTCTCTATAGCCAGGCTGTGGTCACTGAGTCTGTATCTGCCCCCTCTCTATATCCAGGCTATGGTCACTGAGTCTGTACCTACCCCTCTCTATAGCCAGGCTGTGGTCACTGAGTCTGTATCTGCCCCCTCTCTATAGCCAGGCTATGGTCACTGAGTCTGTACCTACCCCTCTCTATAGCCAGGCTGTGGTCACTGAGTCTGTATCTGCCTCTCTCTATAGCCAGGCTGTGGTCACTGAGTCTGTATCTGCCCCCTCTAGAGCCAGCCTGTGGTCACTGAGTCTGTATCTGCCCCCTCTATAGCCAGGCTCTGGTCACTGAGTCTGTACTCTCAGGTATTCTGCTGTTGTGTATTCTCTGTTTTGTGCCAAATAACATTGTAGCTAACTTTGTTTTTGTGTTGCCAGATTCTGTGGATGAGGTGGTCAGTGTCCTAAGGCTGGTCAGTGTTAGTTGGATTTGTGGTGCCTCAGGACCAGCTGAATAAGGATTTTTTGTTTGATGTTTGCTTCATGGTTTTTAAGGCTTTAAAATGATGAGTTGGGGTCACTCGATTTCAGATGTTTCCAAAATTTGATGGCTTTTTTCTCCATGTGGATTAATAGAGGGTATTGTCCTAATTCTGCCCTGCCTGTGCTGTTAGGTGTTGTTTTTATGATATTGTATGTTTTCCTCCTATACCAATTTCCATAAGTTTTGATGCCATATTGAATCAAAAGCTTTCTGAAAATCTACAAAGCAAGCAAATATTTTAGTTTTATTCTGGTTGATATATTTGTCAGTCAGGGTGTGTAGTGTAAAGATGTGCTCTGATGAGCATTTCATTCAGAATGCCGTCTGGTCTACTTGCTTTTGTACAGTCTGGATTTTATCACTCAGTTCTTTTTCTGTAATTGGGAAGTCTAATGGGTTTTGGGATTCACTGATTGTATGTTCCATATTGATAATTTTTTCATAGATTTGGGTTTGTTCTGGATTCATTTGTATTTTGCTGTAAAGCTGTTAGAAATGATTTTTCCAGATGTCTCCATGTCTTCATGTTCTCTCTTCCTTCTGAGTGTATTTTCGTATTATTTAAGTTCTTCATAATATTGATGGCGTAGATCTAAGTTGTTTGGTTCTCTGTGTTTTTTATTTGATAGATGTCTTAAATTTTTCTTTATAGTTTTACAGTCTAAATCAAACCATTTCTCATCCTCTTGATTGGTTTTATAAATACTCTTAGAGCTTTTGAGGTTAGATTCATTCATTCATTCATTGTCTTCCGCTTATCCGGAGTCGGGTCGCGGGGGCAGCAGTCTAAGCAGGGATGCCCAGACTTTCCTTTCCCCAGACACTTCCTCCAGCTCTTCCGGAGGGATCCTTAGGCATTCCCAGGTCAGCTGAGAGACATAGTCTCTCCAGCGTGTCCTGGGTCTTCCCCGGGGTCTCTTCCCAGTGGGGCATGCTGTGAACGCCTCCACAGGGAGACGTCCTGGAGGCATCCAAAACAGATGCCTGAGCCACCTCAACTGTCCCCTTTCGATGTGGAGGAGCAGCAGCTCTACTCTGAGCTCCTCCCATGTGACAGAGCTCTTTATCCTATCTCTAAGGGAGTACCCCGCCACCCTATGGAGGAAGCTCATTTTGGCCACTTGTATCCGGGATTTTATCCTTTCGGTCATGACCCAGAGCTCATGACCATAGGTGAGAGTAGGAATGTAGATTGACTAGTAGATCGAGAGCTTCACCTTTACCACAAGCTTCAGCTCCTTCTTCACCACAACAGACTGGTACATAGACTGCATTACTGCTGCCGCTGCACCGATCCATCTGTCAATCTCACGATCCTTACTTCCCTCACTAGGAAACAGGACCCCGAGATACTTAAACTCCTCCACTTGAGGAAGGACCTCTCCTCCAACCTGGAGGGTGCAAGCCACCTTTTTCCGGTCGAGAACCATGGCCTCAGATTTGGAGGTGCTGACCCTCATCCCAGCCGCTTCACACTCAGCTGCAAAATGCCCCAGTGCATGCTGTAATTCCAAGCTTGAAGAAGCCAACAAGACAACATCATCTGCAAAATTCAGCGATGAAATCCTGTGGTCCCCAAACCGGACTCCTTCTAGCCCCTGGCTGCGCCTAGAAATTCTGTCCATAAAAACAATGAACAGAATCAGTGACAAAGGACAGCCCTGTTGGAGTCCAACATGCACTGGGAAGAGATCTGACTTACAGCTGGCAATGTGAACCAAGCTCCTGCTCCGGTTATATAGAGACCGAACAGCCCTTAACAGAGGGCCACAGACTCCGTACTCCCAGAGCACCTCCCAAAGAATGCCACAAGGGACTCGGTCGAATGCCTTCTCCAAGTCCACAAAACACATGTGGACTGGTTGGGCAAACTCCCACAAACCCTCAAGCAATCTGTGGAGGGTATAGAGCTGGTCCAGTGTTCCACGACCAGGACGAAAACCGCATTGCTCCTCCTGTATCCGAGGTCCGATTAACGGTCAGACTCTCCTCTCCAGTACTCTGGAATAGACTTTCCCTGGGAGACTGAGGAGTGTGATCCCTCTATAGTTGGAACACACTCTCCGGTCCCCCTTCTTAAAAAGAGGGTTACCCCTTCTGCTTACCCCTTCTGAGGCGTCGAATGGCCTACCAAAATTTCCCTGAGGTCGTCCGATAGTCCTTCTCCATGGCCTCACCGAACTCCTCCCAGACCCGAGTTTTTGCTTCCGAGACCACCCAGGCTGCAGTTTTCTTGGCCTGCCAGTATGCCTCAGCTGCCTCCAGAGTCCCCCGAGCCAACCAGGCTTGATAGGACTCCTTCTTCAGCTTGACAGCATCCCTTACTTCCAGTGTCCACCACTGTGTTCGGGGATTGCCACCAAAGACCTGCAGCAGAAACCTTATGGCCACAGCTCCAGATGGCTGCATCAACAATGGAGGAGCAGAACATGGTCCACTCAGACTCAATGTCCCCAATATCCCTTGGGATCTGCTTGAAACTCTCCCAGAGGTGGGAGTTGAAGACCCCTCTAACACTGATCAGCAAGACATTCCCTACAGACCCTCACAATACGTTTGGGTCTGCCAAGTCTGTCTGGCATCCTCCTCCATAAGCGGATCCAACTCACCACCAGGTGGTGATCAGTTGACAGCTCCGCCCCTCTCTTCACCCGAGTGTCCAAGACATGCGGCCGAAGGTCAGATGACACAACCACAAGGTCGATCATTGATCTCCGGCCTAGGGTGTCCTGGTACCACATGTACTGATGGGCACCCTTATGCTTGAACGTGGTGTTCATTATGGACAGACTGTGACTAGCACAGAAGTCCAGCAACAGGACACCACTCGAGTTCAGATCGGGGGGGCGTTCCTCCCAATCACGCCCCTCCAAATCACACCCCTCCAGGTATCACTGTCATTGCCCACATGGGTGTTGAAGTCCCCCAGCAAAACTATGGAGTCCCCAGTCGGAGCACCTTCCAGCACCCCTCGCAGGGTCTCCAAGAAGGTTGGGTACTCCACACTGCCGTTCGGCCCATAAGCCAAAATAACAGTGAGACACCTATTCCCGGCCCAAAGGTGCAGGGAAACAGCCCTCTCGTTTACCAAGGAAAACTCCAACACATGGCGGCTGAGCTGGGGGGCTATAAGCAAGCCCACCCCAGCCCGACGCCTCTCACTATGGGGCACTCCAGAGTAGAAGAGGGTCCAACCTCTCTCAAGGAGTTGGGTTCCAGAGCCCGGGCTGTGCGTGGAGGCAAGCCTGACCATCTCTAGGCGGTACCGCTCAACCTCCCTCACCAGCTCAGGCTCCTTCCCCCCCAGTGAGGTGACATTCCATGTCAGATTCTTTGTCCAGGGTTTGGGTCGTCGGGGCCCCAGCCCATGACTGCTACCCAAAACACACTGCACCGGACCCTTATGCTCCTTCCTGCGGGTGGTGGGCCTATGAGAAGGTGGGCCTACGTCTTTCCTTCGGGCTGTGCCTGGCTCCCTCCCTCCCTATTTCTCTCTCTCTCTCTCTCTCTCTCTCTCTCATGGGAGTAAAATTATATTACTATATTATTATATACTGTATTACTATTATTATATTCAGCCACCCAAAAGAGAAATTATATTTAAGATAATAAGTTTATATCTGAACTAAATAGAAAAGTTGAAAAAGTGAAAATTATGTAGTTGTTAATTTTAAATGTACTCATATTAAAAAATGAATAACTTTAGAAACTGACTTAACATGTTTTCATGTAAAAAGTACATTTAAATAATTTTATTCATTCTATTCATTTAATAATTCTAAACAACTCTAGTCGTTAATGATTTTTATTTTAAATCTAGACCAGCTTGCAGGTAATATTCACAACTATGAAATGACTAAAGCTCCACACTTTAATAATGAAATAATGAGGCGTAAATCATCCTGCAAACAATTTCACTTGCAGCCTTCCAGTTAAATTACTGCAGTTGCTGCTAGCACTGACCCGGGGAGTAGTGAAGAAAACAGACAGGAATCATCAGATTAATGAAACTCAACATTCTTTTACAAAATGATGACAAACTGCAGAACTCCTCATCGACTGAAATGATTGGCTGTTAAACTGATCATGTGATTGATATTTTGTGTTCAGTTACTGAGTGGGCGAGAGAAGAACATTTCAAACTTTGTCGTGAATACTATGAAGGATGAAATATAAATATAAGGAGTAAAAACTGTAAAAATAATATTTAAATATAGTCATAAATAACAGTTACACCCTGTCCTGATCTGTCTCTCTGACCCCTGACTGAGTGTGTGTGTGCATGTGTGTGTGCATGTGTGTGTGTGTATTTTGTGTGTGTTTTGTGTGTGTGTGAGTGTGTGAAAAGCATCCTAACCTGGTTAGTGCTCTTGTTCTACACAGTCAATTTCCCCTCACACACACACAAACACAATTACACGCCTTTCTAGACACCACATACACTCACAGTAAAAAGGCATCAGTCTCACAGTTAGAAACATAAACCATATTTTCATTAGAATTGCACAAATAAGTAAATTAAAACAATTTAGTAACTCACCAAAAAATCCAACCGATGATAAATGGTTCAACACAGAATGCCAAAATATTAGAAAAGAATTAAGAAAATTATCCAATCCAAAACACAGAGATCCAAATAATGTGGAATTACGCCTTCATTACTATGATACTTTAAGACTTTATAAATGTACACTCAGAATCAAAAAAGCCCAATAAAAACAACAAAAGAACAGAATTCTTCCATCAGGAGCGTGGAGTGAGACAGGGGTGCTGTCTAAGCCCAACTCTCTTTAACATATATATTAATGAACTGGCCTCCATATTAGATTGCTCAACAGCATCCAGCCTCACTTTACACCACTCAGAGGTCAAATTCCTGCTGTACGCAGATGACCTGGTCCTGCTGTCCCCCAGTGTTCAGGGTCTACAGCAGAACCTGGACCTGCTGCAGCAGTACTGTCAGACCTGGGCCCTGACGGTCAACCTCAAAAAGACCAAAACGATTATCTTTCAAAAAAGATCCAGATGTCACGGAAACACAACACAGTTCACCAGAGGAACACACAAAATAGAAAACTGTAAAGAGTACAACTTCTTAAGACTGAAACTGAGTTCCACAGGAAGTTTTCGTCCAGCAGTGACTGAGCTGACCGCAAAAGCAAGCAGGACGTTCTACACAATCAAAACACACACACACACACACACACACACACACACACACACACACACACACTCACATCCCAATTCCAATCTGGATCAAATTATACCCATCAATAATCCAAACTATTCTTTTGTACGGGAGTGAGGTCTGGGGACCACTTACACACCAACATTTTACACAATGGGATAAACACCCAGCTGAAATCATGCACAGACAGTTCTGTACATCCATTCTACACACACACACACACACACACACACACACACACACACACACAGAAACAATTAGGTCGATTCCCACTGCTGCTCAAAATTCAGAAAAGATTCATCGAATACTGGCTCCACCTAAAACACACTGACCCTCAGAGATATCACCACAAACACACTGACCCGCAGAGTGATCACTACAAACACACTGACCCTCAGAGCGATCACTACAAACACACTGACCCTCAGAGCGATCACTACAAACACACTGACCCTCAGAGATATCAATACAAACACACTGACCCTCAGAGATATCACTACAAACACACTGACCCTCAGAGTGATCACTACAAACACACTGACCCTCAGAGATATCACTACAAACACACTGACCCTCAGAGATATCACTACAAACACACTGACCCTCAGAGTGATCACTACAAACACACTGACCTCCCAACTATCACTACAAACACACTGATCCTCAGAGTGATCACTACAAACACACTGACCCTCAGAGCTATCACCACAAACACACTGACCCGCAGAGTGATCACTACAAGCACACTGACCCTCAGAGTGATCACTACAAACACACTGACCCTCAGAGCGATCACTACAAACACACTGACCCTCAGAGCGATCACTACAAACACACTGACCCTCAGAGCTATCACTACAAACACACTGACCCTCAGAGATATCACTACAAACACACTGACCCTCAGAGATATCACTACAAACACACTGACCCTCAGAGCGATCACTACAAACACACTGACCCTCAGAGA
>JAUCMX010000003.1:481269-496269 GCA_033459395.1 Hemibagrus guttatus
TCTGTCTCTCTCTGTCTCTCTCTCTCAGTCTGTCTCTCTCTCTCTCTCTCTCTCTCTCTCTCTCTCTCTCTCTCTCTCTCTCTCTCTCTATCTATCGGTCTCTCTCTCTCTCTCTGTCTGTCTCATTCTCTCTCTCTCTCTCTCTCTCTCTCTCTCTCTCTCTCTCTCTGTCTCTGTCTCTCTCTCTCTCACCAGTGTGTGAGAGTATGTTTGTTGGTATTATTATTATTATTATTTGATAATGTTTTGTGTAAATCTAACCCCATCACTAGGTCATGGACTAAGGTGTGAGAATTCCAAAAAAATGCTACATGTCCTCCAACACAGTTTTAGACTGATAATGTCCTTCACTTGTCTCTGTCCCAGTGTCACAGTGAACCAGTAAACCAGTGAACCAGTGTCCCAAGGAACCAGTGAACTAGTGAATCAGTGCACCAGTGAATCAGTGAATCAGTTAATCAGTGAATCAGTGAAACAGTTAACCAGTGAACCAGTTTTCCAGTGAATTAGTGAATCAATGAATCAGTGAACCAGAGAACCAGTGAATCAATGAACCAGTGAATCAGTACTCCAGTGAATCAGTGACTCAGTGCACCAGAGAATCAGTTAACCAGTGAATCAGTGAACCAGTGAATCAATAAACCAGTGAATCAATAAACCAGTGAACCAGTGAATCGGTGAACCAGTATCCAAACACTTTAGTACGGTGCTCTTTATTAGAGAAGCCAGATGCTGTAAATGTATTCAGCATTGTATTTCGGACTATATGAATTGTCCAGAAATAGCACAGCTATACGTATAATCTATTCAACTACCCTATTGAGAGTCTGGAAGTGAATTTATGCATTTTTGAAAAACTGGCAAGTCAAATTAATATAAATCCAGGGAATGTGCCCGGTGTTATCAAAGAGATTACAGAGCAGAAAAGTACTTCATGTTTTCTTCCAGGAAACTTTTAGTCATGAAACAAATTTTAGCAGGGGTAGAAATAACTTTTGCATATGTTTCAGGAATAGGAGTAGTAAAGGAAAGACTAGTGCTGTTTCTCTAACAAGTCAACTTTATATTAGTAAATATGTAAAGAATGGCAGGAAGCATGCAGAGGTGTTAAATAAAAACACTCCTACAATATAATGGACGTGTGTGTCGTTGTAGGAGGGTATTGGAACGAAACAATAGACTCTACACCTGATTTCACAGGTAAAGAACCTCATTCACACTCGGTGCTCGAACACCTGGTTACTGAATCAGACTTTTCTGGTGTTTGGAGAGTTTATCACAGAAGTGAGAAGCAGAACACGTCAGAATCGTGTCAGTGCTGTAAGACTCGATAGTATTTAAATTTCTAATTATTTTTATTGAACCTTCGTATAAACCTCTGATCTTTACACATCAACATTTAATATCTGTTCATTTTAATACATCTTCATTTCCTAAAATTTATTCTGTCATGTTAATATGAAAAGAATCTTGTAAGTAAATAAAGAGACAGACAGATATGTAACTTTATCAGTAAAACAAGTGATGTGAAAACCCTTTAGATGCTCTTGAGGTGTTTCAGAGAAACAACTCTGCTATATAGAGGAACAAAGTGAAGAGCAACTTCCCCAATTACCAGGGAGAAGAGAGAGGTTACAAATCCTTGGTGTACATCACGAAACAGACAGATTCCATAAAAATAACTGGGAGTGTGTAGTGGAGCAAGTTTGTGCTAAATTGTCTATGAAATAGTTGCTACTCCAGCAGTCATACAGGGAAAAGTTGGTCACCTCCAAGTACTGTGAGTTACAGCCACCTGGAAACCTGGTCTCAGTTATCCAAAGAAGAATTACTCCTTTATTATTCATCTGGTCAACACAGATCCCATCAGAAGGCTCTGTACTTCCCAGTGCAAATGTAGATAAATGGTCTGGTAGATATTCCATCATTTCATCTACAAGCAGCCCAAAGGCTTCAATAACAGGAAGATATCACCTGCATTTACACAGCATGTGGCTGGTTAAGAAAGGCTGAGGCATGGACTCAAACACCTCTGTTTAATAACATTAGAAGGAACTGGGTTTACTGGTAACCATTTAACCATTTAATTTATCTGTCCTCCACACCTGGAAAGTACTTCATTTCCAAAGAAAGGGTTTTGCTCCAGGACCATGGCTGCATGAAGAACCACTGTTCAGTCCTGATCTGTAGAACCATCACTGAGCGCTGTGATAAATCTGACATATTTACTTTCCTGCTGCTGAAAACACACACAGAGGCAATACACTTTCTACCATCACTCTGTCCAGCTACTGTTCCAAATACATCACTTCCAGAGGCACGAAAATAAAAACAAAACGATGTCTCCAACGCAGGAAAGTGGCACAAGGGAAAAAGCTGGCTTTTATTTTTCACAACACAAATTAAAGGCAGTGTACATGGCTGGTGTGAAGGTGAGCTGCTCACAGTGCTGATAGCCTCAACAATGTGGGCTGAACTGTTCACCACAGACCTTAAACATAAAGGCAGATGAATTTACCTGTACAAGCTTTCATGTGATAACTGGACAGCTGACCTCCAGTGGTGGATTGTACATGGGCTAGTAGAACATCTTGACCCATTTTGGAGATTCTTTTCATACAAAACATTTTGTTTTAGGTCCAGTTTTGTTATACTTAATTTTTTGTTAGAAATAGATGACAATGTGACAGTGAACATGGGTTAACACAGTGGCTTTAAACTAAAGTTGAATAAAAACTCTCTAATTATCTGTATTTCTGTTTCTCACACTCTTTTCTCATTTCACTTGTTTTCTTGGTCTTCGGCAGGTGATGAGGTGTATCTCCTTCTTCTTGGTTGGCATGAAAATTTTTAGCCATATTGGAACTCTTCTGGAAGAGTCTACACTAGATGTTGGAGTGTGTGTGTGGGGATTAGCGATCATTCAGCTACAGGAGCATTAGTGAGATCAGACTCTGATGTTGAGTGAGGAGGCATCATGCACATTCTGCGTTCCAGTTCAGGACTTGGGCCAATTTTTTATTTATTTATTCCTAGATTTCTCAGTGTGAATCTAAAATCTACATGTTGCTCCATATTATTTACTATAGTATATTATTTACTACAATGCTCAGTGTAGTTCTGCTCTCCTCAGTGCAGCTCCAGAACACTCATCATGGCCTTCAAATCCTAAGTGTAGCTCCAGAATGTTTGGCTGTAGAACATTCAATGCAAGTTACATTCCATTGGGAAGGTTCATGCATTTCTAAAATCCTCAGTGTTAATTATGGAAGCTCAGGGTAACTCTAGAATTTTCAGAACAGTTCTAGAATTTTCACTGAATTTGGTTCTTCAATGATGAGCATGGTTCTACAATGTCCAATTAAGTTCTTGGGTCCTCTTTGCAGCTCTACAGCAAACGCGTGGCTCTTAAACCCTCTGTGTAACTCTAGAAAGCTCATTGTGGTTGTGAAATCTTCAGCATGGCTCTAGAATGCTTGAAGTTGCTTGTTGTCCAGAATGCTTGAGAATTCTCATTGCTGTTCTAAGCACCTTACTGTGAAGGTCTAGAATCTACATCACATGCTGTGAATTTTTAGTAAGCAGTTATTCAATCCTCAGTGCAGCTATAGAAGTTCTTGTAAGCACAGCTCTACTATCCTTGGTGTGTTTATGGAATAATTTGTGCAGTTATTGGTTTCTTAGGGATGTTCATTGTATTATTTGGAAACATCACTGCACTTCCAAATGTGGTTCCAAACTATTTATTTTTTGCAGTTTTGGAATCCCTAGTGCTTTTCTATATCCTCAACTATGTTTCTGGAGTGATACATGTGGTTCTAGATTCCTCAGTGCAGTTTGAGGCTTTTTTTGGGAAGACTTAATGAGTTAATTAGTGTGGTTCTAAAACTATCTCTGGAATCCTGGATTCCTCAAACAGTTCCTGAAACCCCAGTATAACCCTTAAACTCTCCAATATGGTGAATTAGCAAAACGAACAAATATTTTTGTTAGTTCTCCGATACACTGTACTGAGAGACAACGTGATAAATTATCATGAGAACATTTTTTTTTTACCAATCAGATTTATAGAAAATTCACAAATCCTCAGTACAAAAATAAGTTAAAAAAATCACTGAAAGTTTTGAGTTAAAGAATCTGACATGTAAAAAAAACTAGTATGTAAAAATGAAAAAAATGCAAGGTTCACAAAACAGTACAACAAGCACTGAACACCCATTAAAATGGAGCCACAACACACACATACACACACACCCCTTGTCTGGCAACAGTGTAAGGCAGTAAGGCGCCAGTGTACAGACTCTGCTCTCTGGGGAACAATAACGCAGCGCTTCATAAAAACTTCAAACAGCACTGCCAAGGGCTTTATAGGTGCCTCAGAGGGTTATGAGCCTCAAGGGGGTGGTGGGGGGAGACACACACACACACACACACACACATACACACACAGTGTGAACAGGTGATCCATACTCCACACAGCCCTGGTTTAGTTGATATACACAGACTGCAACTGTGGCTTTATAATTCTCTCTCTCTCTCTCTCTCTCTCTCTCTCTCTCACACACACACACACACACACACACACACACACACACACACACACACACACACAAATACTGTTCATATTTGTCCAGTGAAGATGCAAAAACAGGATTTGAGAAAGGAGGAATTCCAGGATACTCTAAGTGGCCCTGGAACCCTTGATCCAGCTCTAGAATCTAGAGTGATTCTAGAGTGATTCTGATGATTCTAGAATAGAATCATCAGTGTGTGTCTCTGGAATATTTGGTGTGTTTATATAATCCACAGTGTAACTCTAGAATATTTGGATTATTTAAAGAATCATCAGTGCAGCTCTAGGATTGTAAGGAATCGCCAGAGGCGGAAGATGTAGCATCCATTTGCAGTTTAATAAACGAAACCGAGACAACAGGCTGAAATCATAGTAGCAAATAATAGGCAGAAAGATTCAGTAATCCCAAAGACAATCCGTGGGGCAAACAAATCCAATAATCGAAAGGCAAAGACGTAAATCCAAAGAGCAAACTAGGTCATACACAATATAGCAATCTGAGCAAAGAGTTAGAAGAAAAGGCTTCCCGGAAGCGTTCTTTGCAAGTGTGTGAGCAACTCAGGAGGGGGCTCCCTCAGGTGGGCAGGTGCTGGCGGTGACATTACAGAGATTACCCTCACCCCCCCACCCCCCATGAACACCGCCGGGTGTTCTATGACGTGGGCGCCCCTCGAGGCCCGGGGAGCTGGCCGGTTGGGATGGAAACGATGGAAATCTTCCACCAGAGTGGGATCCATAATGTCATCATTGTTCACCCAGGATTGCTCTTCTGGGCCATACCCCTCCCAGTCCACCAGATATTGCAGGCGGTTACCTTGACGATGGGAATCCAAAAGAGAGCTCACCCAATAGGCAGGGGCCCCGTCGATCTCAAGTGGTGGAGGAGGTTCTGACTCGGTGGTGGTGCCATTCTGGCGAGGGCGTGCGGGCTTCAGCAAGGACACATGGAAGGTGGGGGAGATTCTATAGAAGACGGGCAGTTGTAGGCGATATGACACCGGGTTCACCTAGCAGATGATCCGGAAGGGGCTCGTACCCCAGGACACACTGGAAGGGAGTGAGTCCCGTGGATGAGTGAGTGAGGGACTTCTGGGTACACTCGGTCCATGGGAGGAACTCACTCCAGTGATTCAGCCTGACTGTTGGACTGAGGGTGGTACCCGGGAACTGAGGCTGACATTAATTTCGAGGTGGGTGCAGAAGGCCCGCCAAAGCCGAGAGGTGAACTGGGGGCCTCGGTCTGACACAATGTCTTTGGGGAGACCATATGTGCGGAAGATGTGGTGGAATAGGGTGGTTGCCCTTTCCATGGCAGTGGCTAAAGCCTAGAGGGGGACCAGCCGGCACAACTTGGAGAACCTGTCAATGGCAACCAGGATCGTGGTATATCCCGCAAAGTTGGGAAGGTCAGTGATAAAATCCAGTGCCATATGAGACCAGGGCCGTTTGGGAATGGGAAGAGGCTCCAACAGGCCCATGGGGAGCTGATGGCTGGTTCAAGACTGGGCACAGGTGTCGCATGTCTCCACGTATTCCTCCACATCATGAATCAGAGTGGGCCACCAGAACCGGTTTCAGGCCAGGGCCGTGGTGTGTTGAATACCAGGGTGGCCGGAGCTGGGCGAGTCATGCACCCACTGAAAGACCCTATAATGAAGGGGGCTGAGTACAAAGATTTTGGTGGAAGGACATTCTGGGGGTGGAGGCTCATTGGCTTGGGCTCGTTGGTTCTTCCATTAGGTCCCATCGGATGGGTGTGAGGATGAAGGCGGGTGGTAGGATAGGTACTGGGCTGTCGGGTGCACATATAGGGTCGTGACAGCGGGATAAAGTGTCAGCTTTGCCATTCTTTGTGCCTGATCTGTAGGTGACGGAGAAATGGAACCGGGTGAAAAACAGTGCTCATTGGGCTTGACTGGGATTCAGTCTTTTGGCATTTTGCAGATACTCCAGGTTGCGGTGATCAGTTAAAACAATGAACGGGTGATGAGCTCCTTCTACACACTGCCGCCACTCACCGAGAGCTTCTTTAATGGAGAGAAGTTCGCGATTACCGACATCTTAGTTAGCCTCAGCAGCAGTGAGCTTCCTGGAGAAGAAGCCACAGGGATCCACCATGAAGAGTAGGCTAGGGTCTGGGTGTTTCAGAACAGGTGCTGAGGTGAAGTTATTCTTGAGTTGGCTGAGTGCAGATCAGGCCTGTACAGTGCAGCGGAGGTGGCATGGTTTACCCTTCAGGAAAGACATCAGGGGGCTAATTTTGCTGCTGTAGTTCTTAATGAATCATCGGTAACCCCAAAAACCATTGTAGTTCCTTAAGTGTGCTGGTCTCTGGCCATTCAGTGACGGCTTTTACTTTCCCAGTGTCCATTTCCACTCCTTCTTTCGATATGGCATAGCCCAGAAATGTGATAGTCTTCATGGAAAGTGCATTTTTCCACCTTGACGTAGAGCTGGTGTGTTAGGAGACGGTTCAGGATGGTGCGGACATGGGTGTCCTTGTATGTGGATGAATAGATTAGGATATCATCAATGTATGCTATCACATATTGATGGAGCATGTTCCTGAAGATTTCATGAATAAACGACTGAAACGCTGCTGGAGCATTTGTAAGTCCATACGGCATGACTCGATGATCATAGCCATGGGGTGGTAGCTGCCTGGATTTCTCCTTACTAATCACCTCCCAGAGATCCTGATATTCTTGGGGGATGGAGATGTTAACTTGGCTGTCGGGGCTTTCATTGGTGGTCTTGAGGCATGGGCGTGTCTGTAGCTTGCGGAGGCAGTGGTGTTGGCAGTACAGTGACCAGCTGATTAATTCCCCCTCTTTCCAGGACAGGACTGGATTGTGAGTTTGTAACCAGGGAAACCCCAGTATAATGTGGTTAGTGGGAGTGGAGATGATGTGAAACATGATTTCCTCAAAATGTAATGAGCCCACTTGGAGGGTGATCAGTCTGGTATGATGAGGGATGAGGCCCCCCCCAATAGGGTGGCTGTCGATGGCCGTGACTTGCAGGGGGGTTCACATGGCAGTGTGGAATGGTGAAGGTCCTCGGCGAGCTGCTGGTCGATAAGGTTCATGGCCACCCCGGAGTCCACTAGCGCTAGAACCAGAAAGGAGCCATGAGTATGATGTAGCCTCATATTCAAAGACATGCATGAGGTTTTGAAGCTCTGGGCTCACCTTAGAGGTGGACAGCCTTTCGGGGCATTCTCTGATCCGATGGCCAGCTCCCCCACTGTAGAAACAGAGATTATGCCAGAGACGATGCTGACGCTCCTCCGGGGTTACCCTGCTGCCGCCGAATTGCATAGGATGAGTGATGAGTAAGCATTCTCTTAGGCCAGAGGGAGTTTGTAATGGAGTGAGGTGCATCACTGCTGGCATAGGAGGTTGTCGAAGGCAGATAGCGGTGGTAATAAAATCTGACAGAGGGACATCGGTGCTACGGCAGACCATCTCAGCCTGCATGCTAGGACACAGTCCCTCTCTAAACACAACGAGGAGTGCTGGATCATTACACCCACTTTGAGCAGCGAGAGTGCAGAATTTTATGGCATAATCTGCAGCCAGTTCGGTGCCTTGATGTAATTCCAGAAGTACAGCTACATTGCACCCCCCTGCCGGGTACTCAAAAACTTCACTGATCAGTATAGAGAAGTATGTGAACGAAGTTCTCACCTGCGGTTCGCTGTCCCAGACGGCTGAAGCCCAATCCAATGCTCTCCCAGTGAGCAGGGAAAGGACAATTGGTGCTCTCCTCACTGTACACAGCAGGCTGGAACGCAAAGTAGTTCGTGCACTGATGCAGAAACCCCCAGCAGCGATCCGCAGAGCCATCGAACTTCTCAGGGAGAGCCATCCGGAAAGATTCATTGTGCACCAGAGCGGCAGTGGGAGGGGGGCTTTGGAGTTTGTTGAAGTTGCTCGTTAGTGGTCTGCAATGCTGCGAGTTGCTCCTGATACGCACGGATTATAGCTCCTTGGCGGGCCACCACCGCCTGGAAATTCAGGCAATCTGCTGGATCCATCACAGGCAAAGTATTTTGTAAGGAATTGCCAGAGGCAGAAGGTGTAGGATCCATATGCAGTTTAATAAACAAAACTGAAACAACAGGCTGAAATCGTAGTAGCAAATAACAGGCAGAAAAGTTCAGTAATCCCAAAAACAATCCACGGGGCAATCCAATACTTGAAAGGCATAGACATAAATCCAAAGAGCAAACTAGGTTATAAACAATATAGCAATCCGAGCAAAGAGTTAGAAGAAAAGGCTTGGTAATGTCCTGAAAACAATACTTCACAATACCTGTGGTGAACATGCTGCGTAATGTCTGTGATAAATCCCAGAAGCGTTCTTCGCAAGTCTGTCAAAACTCAGGAGAGGGCTCCCTCTGGGGGACAGGTGCTGGCGGTGACGTTACAAGGATATTTGGTGTGTGTGAGTATAGAATCCAGAGTGTAGCTCTAGAATATTTGGTGTGTTTATAGAATCATCAGTGTATCTCTAGAATGTTTGGTGTGTTTATAGAATCGACAGTGTTGCTCTAGAATGTTTGGTGGGTTTATAGAATCGACAGTGTTGCTCTAGAATGTTTGGTGTGTTTATAGAATCATCAGTGTATCTCTAGAATGTTTGGTGTGTTTATAGAATCCACAATATGGCTCTAGAATATTTGGTGTGTTTATAGAATCCAGAGTGTAGCTCTAGAATGTTTGGTGCATTTATAGAATCATCACTGTAGCTTTAGAATATTTGGTGGTTTTTTTAGAATCCACAGTGTAGCTGTAGAATATTGGGTGTGTTTATATAATCCACAGTGTAGCTCTAGAATTTTTGGTGTGTTTAAAGAATCATCAGTGCAGCGCTAGAAGAGTTGGCGTGTTTATAGAATCCAGAGTGTTGCTCTAGAATGTTTGGTGCGTTTATAGAATCATCAGTGTAGCTCTAGAATATTTAATGTTTTTATAGAATACACAGTGTAGCTCTAGATTATTTAGTGTGTTTACAGAATTATCAGTGTAGCTTTAGAATTTTTGGTGTTTTTATTGAATCCTCAGTTTAGCTCTACAATATTTGGTGTGGTTTTTTTTTATAGAATCCACAGTGTAGCTGTAGAATATTTCATGTGTTTATTGAATCATCAATGTAGTTCTAGAATATCTGGTGTGTAATTATAGAATCCACGGTGTAGAACATTTGTTATATTTATAGAATCCACAGTGTAGAACATTTGGTATATTTATAGAATCCACAGTGTAGCTCTAGAATATCTGGTATAATTATAAAGTCTACAGTGTAGCTCTATAATATCTGGTCTGTAATTATAGAATCGATATTAGAGTATATATTAGAATCGATATTAGAATATAAGAATATTTGGTGTCTTTATAAAATCCACAATGTGGCTCTAGAATATTTAGTGTACTTATAGAGTCCAGAGTGTTGCTCTAGAATTTTTGGTATATTTATAGAATCCACAGTGTAGCTCTATAATATTTGGTGTGTTTATAGAGTCCATAGTGTAGCTCTAGAATATTTGGTGTGTTTATAGAAACCACAGTGTAGCTCTAGAATATTTGATACAATTATAGAGTCTACAGTGTGGCTCTATAATATCTGGGGTGTAATTATAGAATCAACAGTATAACTCTAGAATTTTTGTTATATTTATAGAGTCCACAGTCTGGCTCTATAATATTTTTTCTGTTAATAGAATCCACAGTGTAGCTCTAGAATATTTGGTATATTTACAGAATCCAAGGTGTAACTTTAGATATTTGGTGTGTTTATAGAATCCACAGTGTAGCTCTAGAATATTTGGTGTGTGTATAGAATCCACAGTGTGGCTCTATAATATTTGGTGTGTTTATAGATTCCACATTGTGGCTCTAGAATTTTGGTGTGTTTATGGAATCCACAGTGTTGCTCTAGAATATATGTTGTGTTTATAGAATCTACAGTGTAGCTCTAGAATACCTGGTGCAATTATAGAGTTTACAGAGTGGCTGTATAATATCTGATGTGTAATTATAGAATTGACAGTGTAACTTTAGAATATTTTATGTGTTTATAGAATCCACGGAGTAGCTCTAGAATCTTGGGTATATTTATAGAAACCACGGTGTGGTTCTAGAATATTTGGTGTGTTTAAAGTATCCACAGTGTAGCATTAGAATATTTGGTGTGCTTATGGAATCCACAGTGTGGCTCTACTGTATTGGTGTGTTTATAGTGTCCACAGTGTGGCTCTAAAATATTTGGTGTGTTTATAGAGTCCAGAGTGTTGCTCTAGAATATTGGGTATATTTATAGAATCCACAGTGTTGCTCTAGAATAATTGGTGTGTTTATAGAATCCACAGCGTAGCTCTAGAATATTTGGAATATTTATAGAATCCACAGCATAGCATTAAAATATTTGTTATATTTATAGAATCCACAGTGTAGCTCTAGAATATATGATGTGTTTATAGAAATACTTAGAAATAGAAATAGAATATTTCTTGTGTTTAAAGTATCCACAGTGTAGCTCTGTGGTGTGTTTATGGAATCCATAGTGTGGCTATAGATTATTTGGTGTGTTTATAGAGTCCTGAGTGTTACTCTAGCATATTTGGTATATTTATAGAATCCACGGTGTAGCTTTAGAATATTTGGTCTGTTTCTAGAGTCCAGAGTGTTGCTCTAGAATATTTGGTGTGTTTAGAGAGTCCACAATGTGGCTCTAGAATATTTGGTGTGTTTTTAGAGTCCAGAGTGTTGCTTTAGAATATGTGATATATTTATAGAATCCACAGTGTGGCTCTAGAGTATTTGGTGTGTTTATACTGTCCACAGTGTGGTTCTAAAATATTTGGTGTGGTTGTAGAGTCCACAGTGTTGCTCTAGAATATTGGGTATATTTATAGAATCCACAGTGTAGCTCTAGAATATATGGTAGGTATAAAGAATCCACAGTGTAGCATTAGAATATTTGGTGTGTTTATGGAATCTACAGTGTGGCTCTAGAATAATTGTTGTGTTTATAGAGTCCAGAGTGTTGCTCTAGAATTTTTGGTATACTTATAAAATCCACCGTGTAGCTCTAGAATATTTGGTGTATGTATAGAATCCACGGTGTGGCTCTATAATATTTGGTGTGTTTATCGATTCCACAGTGTGGCTCTAGAATTTTGGTAAATTTATAGAATCCACAGTGTGGCTCTAGAATATTTAGTGTGCTTATAGAGTCCAGAGTGTTGCTCTAGAATATTTGGTATATTTATAGAATCCACAGTGTAGCTCTATAATATTTGGTGTGTTTATAGAGTCCAGAGTGTTGCGCTAGGATATTGGGCATATTTATAGAATCCACAGTGTAGCTATAGAATATTTGGTGTGTTTATAGAGTCCAGAGTGTTGCTCTAGAATATTTGGTATATTTATAGAATCCACCGTGTAGCTCTAGAATATTTGGTGTGTATATAGAATCCACAGTGTTGCTCTAGAATATTTGATATGTTTATAGAATCATCAATGTAACTCTATAATATCTGGTGTAATTATAGAATCCACACTGTAGCTCTAAAAAATTGGGTGTTTTTACTGATTCATCAGTACAGCTCTGGAATATTTGATGTGTTTATAGAATCATAAGTGTATCTCTAGAATATTTGGTGTGTTTTATATTCATCAGTACAGCTCTAGAATATTTGGTGTGTTCATAGAATCCACAGTGTAGCTCTAGAATATTTGGTGTGTTTATAGAATCATCAATGTAGCTCTAGAATATTTGGTTTGTTTCTAGAATCCACAGTGTAGCTCTAGAATATTTGATCTGTTTATAGAATCATCAGTGTAGCTCTAGAATATTTGGTGTGTTTTTAGATTCATCAGTGCTGCTCTAGAATATTTCTTGTGTTTATAGAATCATCACTTTATCTCTAGAATATTTGGTGTGTTTATAGAATCCACAGCATAGCTCTAGAATATTTCTTGTGTTTATAGAATCATCACTTTATCTCTGGAATATTTGATGTGTTTATAGAATCATAAGTGTATCTCTAGAATATTTGGTGTGTTTTATATTCATCAGTACAGCTGTGGAATATTTGCTGTTTTTATAGAATCATCAGTGTAGCTCTAGAATATTTCTTTTGTTTGTAGAATCCACAGTGTATCTCTAGAATATTTGGTGTGTTTATAGAACCATCAATGTAGCTCTAGAATATTTGGTGTGTTTTATAGAATCATCAATGTAGCTCTAGAATATGTGGGTTTTTTTATAGAATCATCAATGTAGCTCTAGAATATTTGGTGTGTTTTATAGAATCATCAATGTAGCTCTAGAATATTTGGTGTGTTCATAGAATCCACAGTCTAGCTCTAGAATATTTGATGTGTTTTATAGAATCATCAATGTAGCTCTAGAATATTTGATGTGTTTTATAGAATCATCAATGTAGCTCTAGAATATTTGGTGTGTTTTATAGAATCATCAATATAGCTCTAGAATATTTGGTGTGTTCATAGAATCCACAGTCTAGCTCTAGAATATTTGATGTGTTTTATAGAATCATCAATGTAGCTCTAGAATATTTGGTGTGTTTATAGAATCCACAGCATAGCTCTAGAATATTTCTTGTGTTTATAGAATCATCACTTTATCTCTGGAATATTTGATGTGTTTATAGAATCATAAGTGTATCTCTAGAATATTTGGTGTGTTTTATATTCATCAGTACAGCTCTGGAATATTTGCTGTTTTTATAGAATCATCAGTGTAGCTCTAGAATATTTTGTTTGTTTCTAGAATTCACAGTGTAGCTCCAGAATATTTGGTGTGTTTTTAGAATCTACAGTGTAGCTCTAGAATATTTGGTGTGTTTTTAGATTTATCAGTGCTGCTCTAGAATATTTCTTGTGTTTACAGAATCATCACTTTATCTCTAGAATATTTGGTGTGTTTATAGAATCCACAGCATAGCTCTAGAATATTTGGTGTGTTTACAGAATCATCAGTGTCATTATAATATTCACAGTGCAACTCTAGAATCCAGTGTTTTTCTATTGCTATTGTGGCTTTAGAATTCTCAGGTCTGTTTCTATTGCACTCATTGTGGCTATAGAGTCCTCACTGTACTTATGGTATCATAAGTGTTGCTCTAGAAACCTCAGTCAGCTCTAAAACCCTTCTTGGCTCTATAATCCACAGTGTCTTTCTGCTGTTCCCACTGTGACTCTGGAATTGTCAGTGTGTATTAACTTTACTGCATCACTAGAATTCTTCAAGTGGGTCTAGGATGTTTATTGTGGCTCTGTATGACTTGATAGTCTTGATTTCTCACCATGGTTCTACATGAAATCATCACAGGATTCTCCATGTGACTCTAGAACACATAATGTAGCTCATTGTGGTTGAGAGAGAGAGAGAGAGAGAGAGAGAGAGAGAGAGAGAGAGGATGAGCAGTAGTCAGTTTTATTTCTCCAGTGTAAAACTTTATTGTGGTCATGATGGCCAATCCAATGAAAATAAATCTATGCTGCCAGATTCAACACACACACACACACACACACACACACACACACACGCACACACACATGCACACACTGCAGATCAAGATCATTTCAGTGTGGTAAAGAAAAAACATTTTCAACAGTACAGAGCAGAAAATTTAGTCAACATTTCAGAAAATCCTCTCAACCAGAACGACATTTATATATTGAAAAAAATATCTTAGTCTATGTTTCATAGTAATGGTGTATGGAGAATTTAAACAATCAAAACAGCAAATGTCATTTTGTTGGCCCAACCCACAGGCATGGCTGAGAGAGAGAGAGAGAGAGAGAGAGAGAGAGAGAGAGAGAGAGAGAGAGAGAGAGAGAGAGAGAGAGAGAGAGTTATTTGTCAACAAATCCCTTTGATAGAAATACTTCAGTTAGCGATTTTAGATGGTCTGGATCCACACTGAACTCTGCGGTTACCAATTAGA
This sequence comes from Hemibagrus guttatus, assembly GCA_033459395.1. Lineage (NCBI taxonomy): Eukaryota > Metazoa > Chordata > Actinopteri > Siluriformes > Bagridae > Hemibagrus > Hemibagrus guttatus. Next base: position 495,825 of record JAUCMX010000003.1, read on the forward strand.
GATGTGATGCATCTCATAACAGCGATGATCACCAAGTGTGCTTCTAATATCTACAGATTCCTCTGTGCAGCTCCAGAATTCTCAGTGCAGTTGTATGATGCAATGCTTATTATTAGGTTCAGAATTCTTCAGTGGAGATTAAGAATGCCTGGTGAGCACTATAATTCTCTGTGTGGCTCTAGAATGCTCAGTATGGTTCTAAAATCCTCAGTGTAGGTCTAGAATATTCAGTGTTTCGCTTGTTTTTTCATTAGGGTTCAACAACCAACAACTCAGCATCCCAGAGTAGCTCTAAAATGCCCATTATTGTTCTGAAATGCTCAGTAGGACTCTGGAATGGTTCTAATGTGCTCTAAAATTCTCTCCAGAATATAGAGTATAGCTCTAAAATGCTTAGTGTGGCTCTAGAATCTGATCAGTGCTGATGATCATAGATGATGATGTT
>JAUCMX010000003.1:498769-516269 GCA_033459395.1 Hemibagrus guttatus
ATAACCATTTGCATTCACTGCACAGCTGATTTACATTGAGCCACACCTACAAAACTCATAAAAGACTAAAACCAACTATGGCTATGGAAATGGCTAATATCAGCAAAAGTTAGGTGTATATCAGGGACCATAGTGCCAGATGTAGCAGGTAATCTTAGGGTCTAAGGAAAGAACAAGATTTCCATTTTTAGTTCCATTTAAGATTTTTAGTTTTCCATGTAGGAGCTAGTGATTCACAAGTGAGGAGAGTGTACAGAGGAGATGGAAGGAATACTTTGAGGAGCTGATGAATGAGGAAAATGAGAGGGAAAAAAGAGTAGAAGAGGTGAACTCTGTGGAACAGAAAGTAGATAAGATTAGAAAGGATGAAGTCAGGAAGGCTTTGAAGAGGATGAAAAGTGGGAAGGCAGTTGGTCCTGATGACATCCCGGTGGAGGTCTGGAAGTGTTTGGGAGAGGCAGCAGTGGAATTTTTAGCTAATTTGTTCAACAGGGTTTTAGAGAGTGAGAAGATGCCTGAGGAATGGAGAAGAAGTGTGTTAGTGCCGATCTTTAAGAATAAGGGTGACGTGCAGAGTTGCAGTAACTATAGGGGGATAAAGTTGATGAGCCATACAATGAAGGTATGGGAAAGAGTAGTGGAAGCTAGGTTAAGGAAGGTTGTGGAAATTTGTGAGCAGCAGTATGGCTTCATGCCCAGAAAGAGCACAACAGATGCAATTTTTGCTCTGAGAATTTTGATGGAGAAGTATAGGGATGGTCAGAGGGAGTTGCACTGTGTGTTTGTAGACTTGGAGAAAGCGTATGACAGGGTGCCAAGAGAAGAGCTGTGGTACTGTATGAGGAAGTCAGGAGTAGCAGAGAAGTATGTCAGAGTGGTGCAGGACATGTATGAGAGGAGCAGGACAGTGGTGAGGTGTGCTGTAGGTCAGACAGAGGAGTTCAATGTGGAGGTGGGACTGCATCAGGGATCGGCTCTGAGCCCCTTCCTGTTTGCTATAGTGATGGACCAGTTGTCAGAGGAGGTCAGACAGGAGTCTCCTTGGACAATGATGTTTGCAGATGACATTGTGATCTGTAGTGAGAGTAGGGAGCAGGTGGAGGAAAACCTGGAGAGGTGGAGGTTTGCGCTGGAGAGAAGAGGGATGAAAGTCAGTCGTAGTAAGACTGAGTACATGTGTGTGAATGAAAGGGAGGGAAGTGGAACAGTAAGGTTACAGGGTGAAGAGGTGAAGAAGGTACAGGAGTTTAAGTACTTGGGGTCAACAGTCCAGAGTAATGGAGAGTGTGGGAAAGAGGTAAAGAAGCGAGTGCAGGCAGGTTGGAATGGGTGGAGAAAGGTGTCGGGAGTTCTGTGTGATCAGAAAATATCAGCGAGAATCAAGGGGAAGGTGTACAGGACAGTGGTGAGACCGGCCATGCTGTATGGTTTAGAGACAGTGTCACTGAGGAAGAGACAGGAGTCAGAGCTAGAGGTAGCAGAGCTGAAGATGTTGAGGTTCTCTTTGGGAGTGACAAGGTTGGACAGGATTAGGAACGAGTACATCAGAGGGACAGCTCATGTTGGACGTTTGGGGGACAAAGTTAGGGAGGCCAGATTAAGATGGTTTGGACATGTTCAGAGGAGGGAGAGTGAGTATATTGGTAGGAGAATGTTGGACATGGGGCTGCCAGGCAGGAGGCAAAGAGGAAGGCCAAAGAGGAGGTATATGGATGTAATTAATGAGGATATGAAGCTAGTGGGTGCAAGGGTTGAGGATGCAGAAGATAGGGATAGGTGGAGAGAGATGATTCGCTGTGGCGACCCCTGAAGGGAGAAGCCGAAAGAAGAAGAAGCATGTAGGAGCTAGTGATATATGCCTTCGTCAGTCTGAGTTTACTAAGAGTAATACTGTAGAGGTGTGTAAATTAGCGAAGGCGATGTCCGATGCTGTAGTATGCTATGGCCCCATCCCAATGTGACTTAAATTTTAGTAACTTAAATTTAAATATTAGAAAGCACAGCCAGGACCACTGAGCTAAAGCCCAAGCTCACTGTAAATGAAACTATTACTGATCAGGAGTTTAATATAGTATGTTTAACAATAACACTTATTAAACCAAATGATTATGTAGCATTAAATAAAGCTATTTCTCACAGATGCAGTTATATACATCAGCCTCATTAAACTGGCAGATGAGGAGGTGTCGCAGTTATTTATAATAAGATACTGGGGCAGCACATAAAAAACTGGACATGAATTCAATGCCAGTGAAATTCTTTCTACTAAAATCTAATTTATTGAACTGAGCAGTTGAGGGTTAAAGGCCATGCTCAGGGGCCCAGCAGTAACAGATCTGTAGTGCTAAGATCTGCAAGAGTCAGATTAGTCAAGAGACTGAGCTAATTTCACTAATTTCCTTCCTCAGCAAAATCATGTGTACTATATCCCTTACGTCCACATGTTTATACCATCATAAACACTCCGATCTCTGCTAAAAATACCCAGTTATTCCTTTAGCACTGTCTATGTACAATATCAAACTCTCCCTTTATCTCGTAGTACAGAGGTTCATAAGAATAACATCCATGAAATCAGTCAGGGTTTAGGCCTCATCACAGTAATGTGACAGCACTGGTCAAACAGATAAAGGACACAGCTCTGACCTCTCATCACGGTTGTGTTCATTTGCTGGTGTTGCTTGAATATAGTGCATGTTTTTACACCACTGATTATAACTGATCATCAACGGTAAAACATATATGCCTACCACACACAAACCTGTGATAATATACTACCTGTAAGAGATCCTGGATTTTCTGATGTTTCTGCTTGGCAGTGAGCAGCTCAGACTCTGAAAACGCCTCTCGCAAAGCCTGCTGGGAAATGAGGGACTCCAGATCCAGACTGGCGGACGCACGGCAGTACTGACCAATAAAAGTGGGACAGTACGCTCCAAAATGAACTACAGACAGATAGATAGACATTTTGTTACTGATAAAATGTGTGTGTGTGTGTGTGTGTGTGTGTGTGTGTGTGTCTGTGTGTGTGTGTGTGTGTGTGTGTGTTCTCACCCAGCTCGAAGATCTGTAGAGGCAAGGTAAAAAATCCAGATCTAGGGGAAAAGTTGCTTTGCCCAGGCGGTGTACACACTTCCTCATATGGTGGGAGGAGCAAGAGGAAGGACACACCCTCTCCAAACTCAAGCACATCTTGAACGTAAATACGAAAATCCTGAGCCTGAGACAGACACAGACAGAGAGATATAGACATACAGAGAGAAAGACAGAAACAGAGAGAGAGACAGGGCTGATGAGGGTTAAAGGGACTGACACTGAAACCCATTTAATTACCAGCGCCATTCCACAGGGCTCTATTCCAGGCCCAGTGATATTTTGGTTTTTTACTTATTGAACCTTTAAATGTAAACTGTTACGGTGTGTGTTGTGTTTTACAGTAAGAGTTACTGCTACCTCCCCAAAGTGGATTATTTTCCTACATTTTAAGTGGAGGATAAAGCCCCCTATATAAGGCTACGTCTACACTAATCCGGATAAATTTAAAAACAGCGTTTTCGTCTAAAAATGCTCCGTGTCCACATTATCATTTTCAATTGTTTCCCAAAACTTGGTCATCCACACTGAAACATATGAAAACGCTTACATCCCTGTACTGTGCATGAGTAAAAGGTAAGGCGCTTCGACCTGCGTCATTTCCGGCTGACGTTTATTTACTTTGCAGCTCTTTGAAGCGTCGCAGCAATATGTCGAGGAAAAGCACCAAGTTTTTTAAATGGACTGACAGTGAGGTGGAGTTGTTGCTGCGAGTAACACGGTAGTAAAAAGTTTCAAAAGCGATCGAGAATGTATTCTGAATGTATGTTGAATTGGTCACATGACTGCGTCACATGACTAAAAATGCGTCATCGTTTTCGAAAGCCTCCGTTTTCACAGTCCACACTGCGACACAAAAACCGTGCTTTCAGATTTATCCACTTTGGAGAGCGTTTTCAAAAAGATACGTTTTCGTCGACTAAAAAACTCAGTGTGGACAGAAGGCCAAAACGGATAGAAAAATATGCGTTTTTAAATGAAAACATATTGGTGTGGACATTTCCTTGAAGCCCTGCTGTGAATGAGCTGTTACTATGGAAATGATAACTTATTAGAACAAGAGCATTTACATAAACCTGTGACTGTGACTGTGCTAATTAAAAAATTAATCAACAACTCCTGACCAATCACATTCCAGTTCAACAGCAGTGTGGTATTATTATTATTATTATTATTATTATTATTATTATTATTATTACCTGGTTGTATGGAACATTTATGCGCCCAAGCAGATCATTGGCAGCGCTGCGTAACTCCAGTAAGAGGCGATGTGCAGCATTTTGCTCATTAACGTACACATCCTGAGTGTCATCCAGAGAACGTACAGACTGCAGCCACTGCCACTCCTCCCTAACACATACACACACACAGTAAAATTAGTAAATGTAGTACATCCATATCTGGAGCACACATGGAAACAAACACACACACACACACACACACACAGATACCTGGACACATGGCTGTTGTCTCGTATTTTGACATGACAGAACACATTGGGGATTTTCTGAGGAACCAAAACTCTGATCTGTTCCACGGAGCTGGAGAGCTTCATATAACCCAGATAGAGTCCGGGAGAGAGCATCTTCCTACTGCGCTTATGATAGGCAAGCTTCTCCTTAAAAACACACACACACACACACACACACAAACATTACGTTGGAATCATTTATCACTTACAATAAAATATGAAACACTGAATTGTAGGTAAACATACAGTAAATAATAAAATAGAGTTTGCAAATAAACCTCCTAAAAACAAAACCTTCTAGAAATAAAATACAAAAGCAGCAGCTATTTTCACCGAGTTCCTACTTTTCACTGCATAAAGATACACCAACAACACAAAATCATTCCTATTAAGTTTTGACCACAAATTTAAAAAACAAATGTAAATATTACATATTAATAATAGTGTTAATTATTTTATTTTCATAGAATTTAAGCAATATTGCACTTAGTTCTGATTCCAGTAAGTTAGCATATACAACTATACACCGAACAGCCATAACATTATGCTTAATATTATGTTGGTCCCCCTTTTTGCTGCCAAAACAGCCCTGACCCGTCGAGGCATGGACTCCACTAGATCCCTGAAGGTGTGCTGTGGGATCTGACACCAAGATGTTAACAGCAGATCCTTTAAGTCCTGTTAGTTGTGAGATGGGGCCTCCATGGATACTTACAGGACTTAAAGGATACTTTTGATAGATACTGACCACTGCAGACCGGGAACACCGCACAAGAGCTGCAGTTTTGGAGATGTTCTGATCCAGTGGTCTAGCCATCACAATTTGGCCCTTCATCAAACTCGCTCAAATCCTTACACTTGTCCATTTTTCCTGCTTCTAACACATCAACTTTGAGGACAAAATGTTCACTTGCTGCCGAATATATCCCACCCACTAACAGGTGCCATGATGAGGAGATCATCAGTCTTATTCACTTCACCTCTCACTGCTCACAGTGTTATGGCTGACCGGTGTGATAAGATTCTATTCTTGTCCAGTTAAATTTCTACAGGATTTCGTGTTTTCTGATAGACTTCTAGGATTAAATCAGTTTAACAGTAGAACACTGAGGGATGGGGTGGTGTAATGGAGTTACTGTTATCACTATGGTCATAATTATCCTGTATCAGTACAATGGGCTGATGATTACTGCCTCCGTTATTAATAACGAATAACACAACATGCTTTTTATTGATTTATAGCTACTGGAACATCAGCTTCTGATCAGATATTAAACTGTAACCTGTGTGTGTGTGTGTGTGTGTGTGTGTGTGTGTGTGTGTGTGTGTGTGAGAGAGAGAGTGTGCACTCACATGCAGGGTGATGAGGAGTGTGTCCAGGGCTGTAGGTTCATCTGCACAGCTGGTGGATTTGCGCTGCAGCTGGAGTTTGCAGATTTTAGACCATCGCTGTGTGTCCAGATCTGAACATCCACCCAAATCACGCAGTAACACTAACAGGGCATTACCATGCTTATCATGCAGGGGCTCAAAGTACACCTGGCCCAGGTACTGGGTGCCTAACAGAGCCTGAAATACACACACACACAGACACACACACACACAGACACACACACACACAGACATACACACACATGACATTATGAAAAAGGCTGTGTACTGTTGGAAATCCAGTTTGTATGTTAAGTGTGTATTCATATACAAGCTGGCTCTGTGCGTGTGTGTGTGTGTTCGACCTGAAGCTGTGTTAAAGCTTGTAGAATTTTAAGGCGTGTCTGCAGGGTGCAGGAGCAGGATGGGTGGGTGGAGCTAGCACACTGCTGCAGCCACAGAATCTCCTCCCACAAATATGTCACCTAGCAACAGAAATTACCATGGAAACAGGAATTAATATTCACAAGGATAACAGTGAAACAGTAAATGAAGTTTTGATGAGCTTTCTAAATCATAGTAGGTGCTCCACTTACACTGATTTATTTAATTACAAAATTAGCCACAATTTAAAGGAGATCCAACCAATCAGAGATCGAGACGTTACCATGGATACAGAGATTAGCTAGTCACTGGCTTCAGTTCCAGGAGTATCTACAGGCAATGATGTGGCTTTATCAGGACTGTTCCTGATTTTTAACTACATTTTTGTTGTGTGATTAATTCATTGATTAATTTGTTGAACTGTTGTGATCTGTTGAACTCTGCTCCCGTGTCGTTCTGCTGCTCTTTTGTTTACGTAGTGCTGATTTTTCAGAAATTAAAGTACCTTAGTAAACCACAGAAAGTCTTGTGTGAGGGAGCTGTAAGAGTCATCCACTTCAATGATGGGCAGCTGCTCCTCTGCAGTGACCACAATGTTGTCATCTTTATAAAACACACACGCTATGTACAAACCCCTACAGACAACATACAATAAAATGCATTACAATATACATATTTTACCTGAATGAATAATAATTGTTCCAATTATCAAACAACATAATAGTTACTTCACTGCTTTATAAATGTACTGAACATATTTCAGATCTTTTTCATGATCAACATAAAGTTTTTTTGATGCTCCAGGTCAGGTGCGACCGGTGATAAAGGTCACCTTTTATTGATTTAAAAAAAGGGAAGCAGGTTCATTCATTCATTGTGTACCGCTTAACCGATCTATACTCGGGTCACGGGGAGCCTGTGCCTATCTCAGGCGTCATTGGGCATCAAGGCAGGATACACCCTGGACGGAGTGCCAACCCATCACAGGGCACACACACACACACACACACTCTCATTCACTCACGTAATCACACACTACGGACAGTTTAGAGATGCCAATCAACCTACAATGCATGTCTTTGGATTGGGGGAGGAAACCGGAGCACCCGGAGGAAACCCCCGAGGCACGGGGAGAACATGCAAACTCCACACACACATGGCGGAGGCAGGAATCGAACCCCCAACCCTGGAGGTGTGAGGCAAACGTGCTAACCACTAAGCAACCGTGCTTCACCCCACCTTCAATATTATTAAAGAAAATATATTTATTTATTTTTTAGTTTACTTTTAGTTTAAATTGAATCTTTTTTTTATCTGAGATAAATGATCTGTTAAATGTAATTATTTAATTTATTTACTTAAGTGTAAACTTAAGTGTAATATATAAAGAATATTTTATCCTACCTTTTTAGGCTTTTGATGAATTTGCTGGTGGGCTGGAAAAGATGTCTCAGACTTTTAGAAACAGAGTGTTTCCTGATATTTGATGGCCCCTTACACTGATCTACACACACACACACACACACACACACACACACACACACACCAGAAAAACTGAACTTGGGCTCAGAATTATGCAGACTCCTCCCCCACTGTTCAAATAGCATCTGGTTACAAAACACACAATCTCTCAAACTGCAAGGTCAACATGAGAGAACTTTTATAACATTAAACTCAAATAATACAAAAATAAATAAAGGAATAGTACACTACTTTGTGAGTCATTCTCTATGAACATTATTAAAACATTATTAGCCAATGCAGAGGTCATTTTTCATTCAGGCATTGCAGCTATTGTGACAGTAGTAAGAAAACACTAGCACTGTCATAAAGACCACCATTGTGTCCAAGTCAAGACCAAGTCAAGACCAAGTCCATATCAAAGCAAGATCAAGACTGACAAACATTTCGTTTTTAAGCCAAGATAATCCCAGATTATTTCTCAGCTAGTTATCCATCTCTCAGGGTAAGAGGTAGGTTAGACTCTAGTCATTGAGACTCCTCTCTGTTCTGGCACTGAGGCGGTGGAATAAACTTCCCCTAGATGTCCGAACAGCCGAGTCACTGACCGTCTTCAAATGAGGGATAAAGCCCTACCTCTTCCTGAAACACTTAAACTAGCTCTGATTTTTATCTGTTTGTTTTATGTATTGTTGTATAATACATAGTTTCTCCCAACACAGTTTTTATGCTGATGGTATCCTCAGTCTGTGACCTACTGAAGCAGTGTTAATGTATTCACTGATGGAGAATTTAAAGCACTCTTGTACGTCACTCTGGATAACAGTGTCTGCCAAACGCCAGAAATGTAAGTGTAAATGCATTGAGCAATGATTAGTCTGCTTTCTAGAAGAATTTCTTCTTGTTAAACTCTGGTCATGTGAAAAAAAACCCAAAAAAAACCAACTGGTCAAAATGAAGACCATATTTAGTAAGCCCAAAGATTTACAAAAGCCTGTAAATAGAGAAAGTGAATAGAGAAAATGTCTCGAGACCAGACTCGAGTCTAGAACCCTATGAAAAACTCCCTGAGAGTTCATGAGGAAGAAGCCGTAAGTGTGAACAGTACTGCGTGTGTTGAATTTAGTATCCAGTATAATCAGATTGTATTGTAGAGTCTGTGACTTAAGTTTATAAGTTACGTCAATATCTATGTGGGGCCTTACACTGACCAGGCATAACATTATGACCACCTGCCTAATATTGTGTCGGTCCCCCTTTTGCTGCCAAAACAGCCCTGACCCGTCCTGCACTGTGTATTCTGACCCCTTTCTATCAGAACCAGCATTAACTTCTTCAGCAATCTGAGCAACAGTAGCTCGTCTGTTGGATCGGACCACACGGGCCAGCCTTCGCTCCCCACGTGCATCAGTGAGCCTCGGCCGCCCATGACCCTGTCTCCGGTTCACCACTGTTCCTTCCTTGGACCACTTTTGATAGATACTGACCACTGCAGACCGGGAACACCCCACAAGAGCTGCAGTTTTGGAGATGTTCTGATCCAGTGGTCTAGCCATCACAATTTGGTCCTTCATCAAACTCGCTCAAATCCTTACGCTTGTCCATTTTTCCTGCTTCTAACACATCAACTTTGAGGACAAAATGTTCACTTGCTGCCGAATATATCCCACCCACTAACAGGTGCCATGATGAGGAGATACTCAGTCTTATTCACTTCACCTCTCACTGCTCACAGTGTTCTGGCTGATCTGTGTACATCTAATGTTGAGTTACAGAGCTGTTTGTGCTAGAGTGGGTTTTCTGAGTTCCGCATTCAGATTATTACAGTCACCTGCTAGCCTCTGGGGTCACCAGATTTTTCTTCAGTAGAAGCATCTAAGACATTTTTCAGTAACATTTAGTCCACTGCCTTTAAACACAAACACACGCCTTTAAAACCTAAAAAACAGGTATAAAAAGGCAGAATAGTGTAACATGAACACATCTTGAGAGGAGGGAAGGACTTTACCATGACACACACAGTGCTGGTGCGACTCTTTAATCTGTCCCAGGATCTGGAGCAGCGTCTCACCAAGACTGTGTAACCTTGGCTCACGACCATCCACATCCCTCCACCCTAGAGGGAGAATTACACTGTGTAAGGGTATATGTTTTTAATTATAATTACTATTACATGTGTGCAGTGTGTGTGTGTGTGTGTGTGTGTGTGTGTGTGTGTGTGTGTGTGTGTAAGAGAGAACTGTGTGTGCAGCTTATAAGAAGAATTGTATGTGCATGCTGATCAGCTTTACAGAAGTGAGTCACATAAAATATGTGTCTCTTACAGTGAGCCGTTCAGTAAGTATGCATGTAAGTAAGTATCATTCAGTCTGTAAAGACACACACACACACACACACACACACACACACACACACACACACACACACACACAGATGGTAAACAGGATGATGTGCTCCTGTGTGTGTATGGGGGGAGTTGGGGACGGGAAACACAAACCCTCTATTCCCGGAATGCCTAATACAGACCCTCTCTTCACACCCACCAGTGTGTGTGTGTGTGTGTGTGTGTGTGTGTAAGAGAGAGCTGTATGTGCAGCTTATAAGAAGCATTGTACATATGCTTGCATGCATGTGTGTGTGTGTGTGAGGGTTAAAAGAAGACGTACAACATATGCTTGGTTTAGAGAAACAGTGAGAGGTGTGTGTGTGTGTGTGTGTGTGTGTGTGTGTGTGCGTGTGTGTGTGTGTTTGTGTGTGGGTGTGTGTGTGTGGGTGTATAAGAGCCGTTCTGTCTGCTACTTTACAGCCCTCTCATAGACATGCAAATATTTCCAGTGGGAGTTGAAATGGAAAACACAAACACACACATACATACACGTACACACACACACCCCTAAAAATGCCAGAAGGAAAAGGAGTGACTGTCCCTACAAACACTAACAGTGAAACAAATATTAAAGCCAAGAATGAAAACAACATGTACACACACACACTGCAGGCTTGCAGAGTAAATGTATGTTTAACTTTGGACAGATGACTGTGTAAGTGGGTTTCTGTAGTGTGTGTGTGTGTGTGTGTGTGTGTGTGTGTGTGTGTGTGTGTGTGTTTGTGTGTGTGTAGCTACCTGATGGGGTAGCACAGGCTGGTACAGATATCTGAGGTTCACTCCATCCCTTCATGTTATATGCAAACACCTGAACATAATAATGTACACCCTGTAACATACACACACAGACAGTATTTAGTACATTAAAAAAATCATAATGTAAAGAACATTTGCTGCACACAGTTACCCTTCTGTTCAGCTAATGTGTGTATATGAGACTTCAGAGTTTATTAGTGTTTGTCAATGTGCATTAGCATAATAGTAACACTACCCCCCAAAACACCGCTTCAGCACCATGGACAGTGATATCTGGACTGACAGAAACACAAAAAAATTCACGTACCCCTGACACGTAACTGCACCAACCACCTTCATCTCATACAAGGACCTATAAATTCATCGGAGATTAAAAACAGCCTTCTTTACTATGGCACTCTGGACTCAATGGACTGCACTGACATTCTAGATAACAGCCACAAAACTTTGTCCTGCACTACCCCTGAATGGCCAGACTTTGATGAACAGCACAGTGTTGAGGCTGAGGGAATACCTCCACATGACGTCCCTACACCAGATCACACACTCAACTTGTACTGCTAGCTTGAGATCACTGAGGTCACCTCACTGAGCTTATCAGCCTAGTTCTGGTCAAGCCACTGCCTCGTTCAGTTTAAAGGCATAAATGTGTAGGTATAATCATGAGTAATGCCACTTGATATCTGGAAACACTCATGCTGAGCAAGGCCACATCTCAAAATATCACACAGTGACAAATTTCTCGGCGCATAGATAGAGCTGGACTAATTGTGCAGGAAAAAAAGGCCCATGTTATTTTCAGGTGGGGAAGTCCTGGTGATCTGGTGATTTGGCATGGACACATCAAGGGTGAGAAAATCTATCATACTCATTCTTTCAAACAGTGGCTTGAGCTCCTACTAGTCCTCCACCCTAAACCATGTTGGAGGAATAACGGATGCTTGAGAACAGAATGAAGCCAGGTATTTTACTTAATGAATCTTATAAAGCAATTCTGATTTGTTCAGCACTTCTTATTGAGCACATTGAAGGTCGCAATATATTTCTTCCCCAAAAGTCACTATGACATTGTAACATGTACTGTGTCAGCTATATATGGTTAAAATGACAACAAAAGCTTTTTGTTTTTTCTTGAATAAAGGACCTGGTATGTGCCTCTGACACTGAGATGTCACCAACACAGCCTTTAGTGCATCAAATGGGGCTCTGAAAGACAAGTCTCGAGCAATCAACACGCCCCTTGTCCAATGCCATAGCAGCTCACCATAATTTTAGCACCTACGGCCATTGGAACCTTCCAGATTTGTAGTGGCTACTTGAGACTACACAGTCTCTTCGAAATCAACACTGAGTGTCAAACCCCAGGGGAGCGGGTTTATCATGACTGTTGAAAGATCAGAATATATCTGGACTTCACAAAGGAATTTTTGCTCCTGACACCGAAATTCCAACTGAACACAGTAGACTTGTGCTCTCTCATCACTACATTATAAATGAAAAGTTAACTGCTAATCTGTTTGATTTGTGTGTATCAGTGTGTATTGGTGTGTGTATCAGTGTGTGTACCTGTGTGTCTGTATAGGTACTCACAGCTTGGAGGCCTGTGATGTCACACTGCAGTAAGTTTGTGTCCTCAATCACAATCTCCCCAAGCAGCTGAGAAAATGAAGGAGAAGAACTCCATACCACTGTAACACACACACACACACACACACACAAATCACTTCCTTCTTCTATTTCCCTATAAGAATTATATGGTCATGTGTGAGATTGAAGGTCAAATGTCACTGACCACGGTATTTGGTGATGATAGCAGCGTTGAGGCAAAGCGGCTCCTGAAAATTAACTTTAAGAGTTGAAGAGCTGCTGACGGAGAGACGTACACAGCTGGGTGGGTCGGGGGGGCCTGCATACACACACACACACACACACACACACACACACACACACACACACACACACACACACACAGCCAAGCACACATATGTACACACACATGCATTGTTCCATAACTGTGCCTAGCTTTGTGAGCACTTTTGACATACTAGCATGTCCATGTGTGTGTGTGTGTGTGTGTGTGTGTGTGTGTGTGTGTGTGTGTGCATGTATTTGTTACTCACTAGTATGTGTGTATCCTGTCTGCATGCGTTTGTAGAGGCGGAGTCTCCACTCCCATGCTTTCAGTTGCCTCTCTATGTCTGTATCCGCCCCTTCATCTGTTGATTCTGCCCCCTTCACCTGGACAGCCAGTTCAGACACACGTAGCTCCGCCTCTTTCACCAAGGCAACCAGATGAACTGCTCTTGCCTCAGGACTCACAACTTAAAAACAACCACAAAACATAAAAAGACTTTTAGACATTGTGTGTGTGTGTGTGTGTGTGTGTGTGTGTGTGTGTGTGTGTGTGTGTGCGCAACAATATGTTCACAATATGGCGTGCAGTCGTCTCCAAGACTGTATAATATACTGATTGAAGTGTGTGTGAAGAATTTGTACCCTTGTTTTTGTGTGAGTATGAAACATATGTGCATGTCTTTGAAGTGCAACGTATGTGTGTGTGTGTGTGTGTGTGTGTGTGTGTGTGTGTGTGTTAGACTCTCACAGTGTGGGCTCTCTTTAGCACCCCTCTGCAGTAACAGTTTGGCCATGGGGACGTTGTTAGTGAGGATGGCAATGTCAAGAGGAAGAAGCCCTTCACTGTTTGGAGTATTTAGGTCCAGCTCTTCAACACTGAAGTTCTTCAGGAGTGATTCCACTAGATCCAAATCCTGCTGTTCCACTGCCTCAAATAATGCCCTGTTATACTACACACACACACACACACACACACACACACACACACACACACAGTGTAAAGAAACATGCTCACAGTCGGATTTGAGCAGAAACCTGTGCACACTTTTACCCCACTATGGTTCTAGAATCATCAGTGCAACCACTGAACCCTCGGGGTGGTGCTGGAATCATTCTGGAGTCCTCTGTGTATCTATGGTCAACTCATTGCAGGATTCTAGATCTGCACAGGCAGTTCTTATTCTCACTGTGATTTCGGATCTATAACATTTAGAAAGAACCTAAAATCTACAGTGTTGATTTTGAGTTCTTTGGGAGTTTTTAGAACTTTCATAACTACTTTAGAACCCTCTGTAAAAATGTTCCCTGATGTTCAGAGGCACTCTAGAACCCTCTGTACAAATTTTGAATCCTGAGCACAAGCTTAGAATGCTGTCTACTGCTCTAGAAATCTCTGCATGGCTCCTCGCTGTGTCTCTTTAAAACCCTTAGTGCAACTCCTCTGTGCAGCCATAAGTTTGTGAGCTGTGAGATTCTAGACTGCTTAGCATAGCCCTGGTCTCTTTGGAGTGGTTCTAGAGGCCTAGTTTTGGCTTAAACTCCTTAGTGCACTTCTCAAAAACTGTTTTCAGTGAGACTCTAGAAACGGAGACTGATATTCCAGTGTCTGAGTGAGATTTGATAATGGAGGCGTAGAATACACAAAGACATTTCAGCTGCAGGTTCTTTATGGCTCTGTGAGGATCTCCTTATGATGTCTTACTGCATTGGCTTTGCGTAGCTGCTCCTTGTTGTCTGTCTCATCTGAGTTTGCCATGCGAAATTTCCCAGAAAGGTTTCTATAGAGACGGCGTGCGGCGTTGGGTGGGGAAGAACAGGACGGACTTGAATATTTCCGCATCGCTGCCGGACAAGGCTCCTGAACCCGCTGAGTCATCTTAGACTCTGCCCTGAAGGAACAGAGAACAAGAAAGCAGACTGAGAAGAAGTTTCATGAACTGTTCAGCTCGCTATATCTAACACTGTCCAGCGTGGATTTCCATTAAGATGTATACAACATTTAAGAAAATGTAATTAGTCTTTATTCACACTGTTTCCTACACTTTATTAAAGACTGTAAAATAAAACAATATTTATAAAAGTGTGATATAAAGTAAGTGCACTAAAAGTCAGTGGGCAATATGAAAAACTTTCCATGAGGGAATAATGTTTGTGGTCCACATTAATCATCTTCACATACACACACAAACGTGAATGAGTTGTGATAATGGAGAGTTTATTTTAGAAAAGCAGGTATGTGCCGGTTGGAGATAAAAGCGTGTGTATTTGTGGCCATGCAGATCAGTTTCAAAGACTATGGGATCTACCAGCTTAAACCCTCTTACACACACACACACACACACACACACACACACACACACACACACACACAACCTAAAGAATGACCACTCTGCACATGGACACACACATGGGCTAAAGAATGACCAGAGATGAAAGAAAGGGGGATAAACAAGAAAGACAAAAAAAAGACCAGTATAGCACATGCCACTTCATCACCCCATCAAGCAAATGCTCATGGAACACACACACACACACACACACACACACACAAACACACACGGACGGCTCTGCTGGGAACCAAAGGTCCCAAATATGCCAGGGGTGTGTGTCTGGCATCATACTGCATCATACCGATCCCACATTAAAAACCAGGACAAAATTTAGCACACACACACACACACACACACACACACACACACACACGTAAACATGCATACCCACACATTGGAGTTTAGTGCACATATTTTGAGCACCAAGGTTGAATTTGAATAGAGCATGGAAAATATTAAAATATAACTCAGTCTAAGAATAGACGCACACACACACACACACACACACACACACACACACACACACACACCCTCAGGTTGTCACCTGAGTGGAAAGATGCTTTCATTCCACACTATTTTACACACATAAGCATACTGAATATTATTATTAAAAACAATCTAGCCATGGGGGTCACAGTCCAGTGACTTCTGTGCCGGTCCCAAGCCCGGATAAATAGAGAGGGTTGCGTCAGGAAGGGCATCCGGCGTAAAACATTGCCAAATTTAACAATGCGAATCGTCAGTACGAATTTCATACCGGATCGGTCGAGGCCCGGGTTAACAACGACCGCCATTGGCGCCATTGACCTACAGGGCGCCGGTGGAAATTGGGCTACTGTTGGTGGAAGAAGTAGAGGAGGGAGGAGAGTGCACAGACAGAGAGAGAAGAGGAAAGGTAAGAGTGTAGGACTGAGAATAGGAACTCTGAATGTTGGTACTATGACAGGGAAAGGTAGAGAGCTGGCTGATGTGATGGAGAGAAGGAAGGTGGATATACTGTGTGTACAGGAGACCAGGTGGAAGGGTAGCAAGGCTCGTAGTATAGGAGCAGGATTCAAGCTGTTTTATTATGGTGTGGATAGTAAGAGAAATGGGGTAGGTGTGGTCCTGAAGGAGGAGTTTGTGAGGAATGTTCTGGAGGTGAAGAGAGTGTCAGACAGGGTGATGAGTCTGAAGTTAGAGATTGAAGGGGTGATGTTGAATGTTGTTAGTGGTTATGCCCCACAGGTAGGTTGTGAGTTAGAGGAGAAAGAGAGATTCTGGAGTGAATTAGATGAGGTGATGGAGAGTATTCCCACGGGTGAGAGAGTGGTGATAGGAGCGGATTTTAATGGACATGTTGGCGAGGGGAACAGAGGTGATGAGGAGGTGATGGGCAAGTTTGGAGTTAAGGAAAGGAACCTTGAAGGACAGATGGTAGTGGACTTTGCTAAGAGGATGGACATGGGTGTGGTTAACACTTATTTTCAGAAGAGGGAGGAGCATAGAGTGACTTACAAGAGTGGAGGTAGGAGAACACAGGTAGACTACATCCTATGTAGAAGAGGCAATCTGAAAGAGATTAGTGACTGTAAAGTGGTAGTGGGAGAGAGTGTAGCCAGACAGCATAGGATGGTGGTGTGTAGGATGACTTTGATGGTCTGTAAGACGAAGAGGTCAAAGATAGAGAAGAAAACCAAGTGGTGGAAGCTGAAAAAGGAGGAATGTTGTGAGGAATTTAGACAGAAGTTGAGGCAGGCTCTGGGTGGTCAGGTAGTGCTGCCAGATGACTGGGAAGCTACAGCAGAAGTGATCAGGGAGACAGGGAGAAAGGTGCTGGGTGTGTCATCTGGAAGGAGGAAAGAAGATAAGGAGACTTGGTGGTGGAATGAGGAAGTTCAGGATAGTATCCAGAGGAAGAGGTTAGCCAAGAAGAAGTGGGACATGGACAGGACTGAAGAGAATAGACAGGAATATGAGAGGAGCAGGACAGTGGTGAGGTGTGCTGTAGGTCAGACAGAGGAGTTCAATGTGGAGGTGGGACTGTATCAGGGATCAGCTCTGAGCCCCTTCCTGTTTGCTATAGTGATGGACCAGTTGTCAGAGGAGGTCAGACAGGAGTCTCCTTGGACAATGATGTTTGCAGATGACATTGTGATCTGTAGTGAGAGCAGGGAGCAGGTGGAGGAAAACCTGGAGAGGTGGAGGTTTGCGCTGGAGAGAAGAGGGATGAAGGTCAGTCGTAGTAAGACTGAGTACATGTGTGTGAATGAAAGGGAGGGAAGTGGAACAGTAAGGTTACAGGGTGAAGAGGTGAAGAAGGTACAGGAGTTTAAGTACTTGGGGTCAACAGTCCAGAGTAATGGAGAGTATGGGAAGGAGGTAAAGAAGCGAGTGCAGGCAGGTTGGAATGGG
>JAUCMX010000003.1:521269-533769 GCA_033459395.1 Hemibagrus guttatus
AGTGAAGAGTGAAGAGGGGTAGTGAAGGGGGAATAGAGGTAGTGAAGGGGGAATAGGGATAGTGAAGGGGCAATTAAGGGTATTGAAGGGGAAATAGAGGTAGTGAAGGGGGAATAGGGGTATTGAAGGGGGAACAGGGGTACTGAAGGGGGAATAGAAGTTTTGAAGGTGGAACAGGGGTAGTGAAGGGGGAATAGAGGTAGTAAAGGGGGAATAGGGGTAGTGAAGGGGGAATAGGAATATTGAAGGGGGAATAGAAGTAGTGAAGGGGGAATTAAAGGTAATGAAGGGGAAATAGAGGTAGTGAAGGGGGAACAGGGGTATTGAAGGGGGAACAGGGGTAGTGAAGGGGGAATAGAGGTAGTGAAGGGGAAATAGGGGTATTGAAGGGGGAACAGGGGTAGTGAAGGGGGAATAGGGGTATTGAAGAGGGAATATAGGCATTGAAGGGGGAATAGGGGTATTGAAGAGGGACTAGAGGTATTGAAGGGGGACCAGGGGTACTGAAGAGGGAACAGGGGTACTGAAGAGGGAATAGAGGTATTATATGGGGAATAGAGGTAGTGAAGGGGGAATAGGAGTATTGAAGGAGGAATAGAGGTATTGAAGGGGGAATAGAGATAGTGAAGGGGGAATTAAAGGTATTGAAGGGGAAATAGGGGTAGTGAAGGGGGAATAGAGGTATTGAAGAAGGAATAGAGGTAGTGAAGGGGGAATAGGGATAGTGAAGGGGGAATTAAAGGTATTGAAGGGGAAATAGGGGTAGTGAAGGGGGAATAGAGGTATTGAAGGGGGTATAGAGGTAGTGAAGGGGGACTTGAGGTATTGAAGGGGGAACAGGCGTAGTGAAGGTGGAATAGGGGTAGTGAAGGGGCGAAAAGGTAGTGAAGGGGCAATAGAAGTAGTGAAGGGGGAATAGGGGTAGTGAAGGGGGAATAGGGGTACTGAAGTGGCAATAGAGGTAGTGAAGGGGAAATAGGGGTAGTGAAGGGGGAATAGAGGTATTGAAGGGGGTATAGAGGTAGTGAAGGGGGACTAGAGGTATTGAAGGGGGAATAAGGTAGTGAAGGGGGAACAAGAGTATTGAATGGAGAATAAGTTAGTGAAGGGGGAATAGAGGTATTGAAGGGGGAATAGAGGTATTGAAGGGGGAATAAGGGTACTGAAGTGGGAATAGAGGTATTGAAGGGGGAACAGGGGTATCGAAGGGGGAATAAGATAGTGAAGGGGGAGGAGAGGTAGTGAAGGGGGAATAAGGGTAGTGAAGGAGGAATAGAGTTAGTGAAGGGGGCATAGAGGTAGTGAAGGGGGACTAGAGGTATTGAAGGGGGAATAGAGGTATTGAAGGGGGAATAAGGGTAGTGAAGGGGGAATAGAGATAGTGAAGGAGAAATAGAGGTATTGAAGTGGAAATAGAGGTAGTGAAGAGGGAATAGAGGTAGTGAAGGAGAAATAGAGGTATTGAAAGGGGGAATAGAGGTAGTGAAGGGGGATTAGAGATATTGAAGGGGGATTAGAGGTAGTGAAGGGGGAATAGGGGTAGTGAAGGGGGAATAGAGGTATTGAAGGGGGAATAGATGTATTGAAGGGGGAACAGGCGTAGTGAAGGGGGAATAGGGTAGTGAAGGGGCGAAAAGGTAGTGATGGGGAAATAGAGGTAGTGAAGGGGCAATAGAGGTAGTGAAGGGGAAATAGGGGTAGTGAAGGGGGAATAGGGGTAGTGAATGGGGCAATAGAGGTAATGAAGGGGGAATAGGGGTAGTGAAGGGGCAATAGAGGTAGTGAAGGGGGAATAGGGGTAGTGAAGGGGGAATAGAGGTATTGAAGGGGAAATAGAGGTAGTGAAGGGGGAATAGAGGTATTGAAGGGGGAATAAGGTAGTGAAGGGGGAATAGAGGTATTGAAGGGAGAATAAGTTAGTGAAGGGGGAATAGAGGTATTGAAGGGGGAATAGAGGTAGTGAAGAGGGAATAGAGGTATTGAAGGGGGACCAAGGGGTAGTGAAGGGGGAATAGGGTATTGAAGGAGGAATAGAGGTATTGAAGAGGGACTAGGGGTATTGAAGAGGGAACAGGGTAGTGAAGGGGGAATAGGGGTAGTGAAGGGGGAATAGAGGTAGTGAAGGGGGAATAGGGATAGTGAAGGGGGAATTAAAGGTATTGAAGGGGAAATAGAGGTAGTGAAGGGGGAATAGGGTATTGAAGGGGGAACAGGGGTACTGAAGGGGGAATAGAAGTTTTGAAGGTGGAACAGGGGTACTGAAGGGGGAATAGAAGTTTTGAAGGGGGAACAGGGGTAGTGAAGGGGGAATAGAAGTTTTGAAGGTGGAACAGGGGTAGTGAAGGGAATAGAGGTAGTGAAGGGGGAATAGGATAGTGAAGAAGGAATTAAAGGTATTGAAGAGGAAATAGAGGTAGTGAAGGGGGAATAGGGGTATTGAAGGGGGAACAGGGGTACTGAAGGGGGAATAGAAGTTTTGAAGGTGGAACAGGGGTACTGAAGGGGGAATAGAAGTTTTGAAGGGGGAACAGGGGTAGTGAAGGGGGAATAGAAGTTTTGAAGGTGGAACAGGGGTAGTGAAGAGGGAATAGGGGTAGTGAAGGGGGAATAGGAATATTGAAGGGGGAACAGAAGTAGTGAAGGGGGAATTAAAGGTAATGAAGGGAAATAGAGGTAGTGAAGGGGGAATAGGGGTATTGAAGAGGGAACAGGGGTACTGAAGGGGGAATAGAGGTATTATAGGGGGAATAGAGGTAGTGAAGGAGGAATAGGAGTATTGAAGGAGGAATAGAGGTATTGAAGGGGAAATAGAGGTATTGAAGGGGGAATAGGGGGATTGAAGGGGGAATAGGGGTAGTGAAGGGGGAATAGAGGTAATGAAGGTGGAATAGGGGTATTGAAGGGGAAACAAGGGTAGTGAAGGGGGAATAGAGGTATTGAAAGGGGAATAGAGGTATTGAAGGGGGAATAGAGGTAGTGAAGGGGGAATAGGGATAGTGAAGGGGGAATTAAAGGTATTGAAGGGGAAATAGAGGTAGTGAAGGGCGAATAGAGGTAGTGAAGGGGGAATAGGGGTAGTGAAGGGAGAATAGGGGTATTGAAGGCGGAACAGGGGTAGTCAAGGGGGAATTGAGGTATTGAAGGGGAAATAGAGGTAGTGAAGGGGGAATAGATGTATTGAAGGGGGAACAGGCGTAGTGAAGGTGGAATAGGGGTAGTGAAGGGGCGAAAAGGTAGTGAAGGGGAAATAGAGGTAGTGAAGAGGGAATAGGGGTAGTGAAGGGGGAATAGGGGTACTGAAGTGGCAATAGAGGTAGTAAAGGGGGGAAATAGGGGTAGTGAAGGGGGAATAGAGGTATTGAAGGGGGTATAGAGGTAGTGAAGGGGGAATAGAGGTATTGAAGGGGGAACAGGCGTAGTGAAGGTGGAATAGGGGTAGTGAAGGGGCGAAAAGGTAGTGAAGGGGCAATAGAGGTAGTGAAGGGGGAATAGGGGTACTGAAGTGGCAATAGAGGTAGTGAAGGGGAAATAGGGGTAGTGAAGGGGCGAAAAGGTAGTGAAGGGGCAATAGAGGTAGTGAAGGGGGAATAGGGGTAGTGAAGGGGGAATAGGTGTACTGAAGTGGCAATAGAGGTAGTGAAGGGGAAATAGGGGTAGTGAAGGGGGAATAGAGGTATTGAAGGGGAAATAGAGGTAGTGAAGGGGGAATAGAGGTATTGAAGGGGGAATAGAGGTAGTGAAGGGGGAATAGAGGTATTGAAGGGGGAATAAGGTAGTGAAGGGGGAAAAAGAGTATTGAAGGGAGAATAAGTTAGTGAAGGGGGAATAGAGGTATTGAAGGGGGAACAGGGGTAGTCAAGGGGGAATTGAGGTATTGAAGGGGGAATAGATGTATTGAAGGGGGAACAGGCGTAGTGAAGGGGGAATAGGGGTAGTGAAGGGGCGAAAAGGTAGTGATGGGGAAATAGAGGTAGTGAAGGGGCAATAGAGGTAGTGAAGGGGGAATAGGGGTAGTGAAGGGGGAATAGGGGTAGTGAATGGGGCAATAGAGGTAATGAAGGGGGAATAGGGGTAGTGAAGGGGCAATAGAGGTAGTGAAGGGGGAATAGGGGTAGTGAAGGGGGAATAGAGGTATTGAAGGGGAAATAGAGGTAGTGAAGGGGGAATAGAGGTATTGAAGGGGGAATAGAGGTAGTGAAGGGGAATAGAGGTATTGAAGGGGGAATAAGGTAGTGAAGGGGAAAATAGGGATAGTGAAGGGGGAATGGAGGTAGTGAAGGGGGAATAGGGGTAGTGAAGGGGGAATAGGGGTATTTAAGGGGGACCAGGGGTAGTGAAGGGGAAATAGGGGTATTGAAAGGGGAATAGAGGTATTGAAGGGGAAATAGAGGTAGAGAAAGGGGAATAAAGGTAGTGAAGGGGGAATAGAGGTAGTGAAGGAGGAATAAGGTAGTGAAGGGGGAATAGAAGTATTGAAGGGGGCATAGGAGTATTGAAGGGGGAATAGATGTAGTGAAGGGGGAATACGGGTATTGAAGGGGGGAATAGAGGTAGTGAAGGGGGAATAGGGGTAGTGAAGGGGGAATAGAGGTATTGAAGGGGGAATAAGGGTAGTGAAGGGGGAATAGAGGTAGTGAAGGAGGACTAGAGGTATTGAAGGGGGAATAGGGGTAGTGAAGGGGGAATAGAGGTATTGAAGGAGGAATAAGGTAGTGAAGGGGGAATGGAGGTATTGAAGGGGGAATAGGGTTAGTGAAGGGGGAATAGGGGTATTTAAGGGGGAACAGGGGTAGTGAAGGGGAAATAGAGGTATTGAAGGGGGAATAGAGGTATTGAAGGGGGAATAGGGGTAGTGAAGGGGGAATAGAGGTATTGAAGGGGAAATAGAGGTATTGAAGGGGGAATAGGGGTATTGAAGGGGGAATAGAGGTATTGAAGGGGAAATAGAGGTATTGAAGGGGGAATAGGGGTAGTGAAGGAGGAATAGAGGTATTGAAGGGGGAACGGGGGGTATTGAAGGGGGAATAAGGTAGTGAAGGGGGATTAGAGATATTGAAGGGGGATTAGAGGTATTGAAGGGGGAATAGGGGTATTGAAGGGGGAATAGAGGTATTGAGGGGGGAACAGGGGTATTGAAGGGGGAATAGAGGTATTGAAGGGGGAACAGGGGTAGTGAAGGGGGAATAAAGGTATTGAAGGTGGAATAGAGGTATTAAAGGTGGAACAGGGGTATTGAAGGGGGAATAGAGGTATTGAAGGGGGAATAGAGGCATTGAAGGGGGACCAGGGGTAGTGAAGGGGGAATAGAGGTAGTGAAGGGGGAACAGGGGTAGTGAAGGGGAATAGAGGTAGTGAAGGTGGAACAGGGGGAAGGCTAATAGAATATAACAGAGTAGTCTAGGAAGATAAAGTATAGTGAAAAGTCAGGAGGAGTGAATATTAGTAGTGAAGGACCAGTCAAAGAGGATGGGGCAAAATAAAGGAGTAGAGTAATCATGGGGCAACAGAAGGAGATAGAGTAGAACAGTCGCAGTGTGAGAACTCAGTATCTGATTCCACCTGCAGCTGTTCCTCATGACATCATCCTGTTCAACACTGGCTGATGATGCAATAGCATTCCATACGGGGGAAATACCAAGTGATGTCATCATCACCATAGGGATTTCCTCTCAAACACACACACACACACTGTGGGGAGCCATTTGTCAGACTGGAATCTTGTGTTTTGAGAAATTGTGTGTGTGTGTGTGTGTGTGTGTGTGTGTGTGTGTTTGTGTGTGTGTGTGTTGTGTGTGTGTGTGTGTGTGTGTGTGTGTAATGTGAATAATGGAATGATGGAAAGTGGTTTGTTTACCGCAATTTAATGTGGCGTCAAAATGCAGAACAGAGCAAACAGTACCATTAAATTTATACCACAGTGTGTGCGTCTGTGTGTGTGTGTGTGCGGGGGGGGCTTGTTAACGGTACCCTTGCTTTAGCCAAGCCACATCAAAGGCACACCACAGAGGACACACACCACTAAGTGAGGCAGATACACACATGCATACTTGCCATCAAGGCATCCCCTACACACACACACACACACACTCGCACACATTATACAACCAGTGAACACATACACACGTTGACCGCAAAACCACAGTGAAACCAACATGCTTGTTACAGCCATTACACTGTCTGTGAGAGTGTGGGAACGAGAGAGAGAGAGAGAGAGAGAGAGAGAGAGAGAGAGAGAGCATGAGAGAGAGAGAGAGCATGAAAGAGAGAGAGAGATACAGAGAGAGAGAGAGAGAGAGAGAAAGAGATACAGAGAGAGAGAGAGAGCATGAAAGAGAGAGAGAGATACAGTGAGAGAGAGAGAGAAAGAGATACAGAGAGAGAGAGAGAGAAAGAGAGAGAGATACAGAGAGAGAGAGAGAGAGAGAGATACAGAGAGAGAGAGAGAGAAAGAGAGAGAGATACAGAGAGAGAGAGAGAGAGAGAGAGAGAGAGAGAGAACGTGAGAGAGAGAGAGCGTGAAAGAGAGAGAGATACAGAGAGAGAGAGAGAGAGAGAGAAAAGAGATACAGAGAGAGCGAGAGAAAGAGGTACAGAGAGAGAGAGAGAAAGAGATACAGAGAGAGAGAGAGAGAGAACAAGCCAAGGTTGAACAGTAGAATTAAATATGTGATTAAATATCAGTCTTCTCCTACTGTGAGGACCATCTTCAGTAAACAAATCTACAAGAAAGAAAGCTACAGAAAAGGCTTTGAGCAGGACTGAGCACTGGAGCCATTGCTGGGGGTGGAGTCCACAAGCAAGTGTCTGGTGACCAGGCCACCTACGTAGCACAGTCAGCCATCTTGTGGTCTCACCACTGGCAAGATCAAGCGTGGGGATCAGGTGCAATGCCAGTCATGCAGCAGGCATGTGCAGAACAATCTCAGATAGACTAGACCCTTCAAAGGAAAACTGGCTCTGTGGAAAGTGGAATGTTTCTGGCGGGAAAAAAAACCTGAGTGTGTGTGAGGAAGCTTGGCTCTTCTCCAACTAGCTAGACACGAACCCCAAAACACCAGAGATGTCTGATACTGCGTCTTAAAGGGAGGGCATGTCCATTCATATTTCTTCATATTTCTCTGTCTAATAAACAATACGTCCAGTCTGTTTTGTCTCCCGCTCTCGAGATGCCGAAATGTTTCCCAGAACATCCAGAAGTTTTTCTGCATGGCTATTGTACCGTCCTTCCTTGCCCAAGCTTCTGCAACTGCTTTTGCTCTATCCCTTCTGAATCTGAATGGACCTCCATAAGCATTACTCAGATACTTCTTCAACTTCATGACTTCCCTCAACACTGTTGTCCACCAGCATGTCCTCAGATTACCACAGTGATCTGGCCCCAACAGCCTTCTGACCACAGCCTTCATGCAGATGAAGCCTCTATGATTGAATCAGTATCCCTGACCTCACACAGTACCCAAGAGAATGGCTTTCAGGAATTTTCCAGGTAAATCTGTCCATTTTTCTATGAAGCGGGATACAGTTGAAAATCGGCACCTCCAAGGCCATGGTTCCCTCCCATATGAGACTGGTATGCTCCCTTCAGGTAAGGGGAGATACCTAGGCCCTGTTGGAAGGATATAAATATTTTGGGATCTTATTTAGTCAAATGACTAAAAAAGAAACCATGAGATTGCCAGTGTTACAGTCGCTGTAGTGTTCTGTGGTTAAAACAGGAACTCAGTGTTTGTCAGTCAATACACAACTTACACTATGTTGGCAAATGTTTTGGGACACCCCTCCACATCACTGAGTTCAGGTGTTGTTTTTCAGGGGTTGGGCTCGGCCCCTTGGTTCCAGTGAAAAGAACTCTTAATGCTTCAGCATACAAGACATTTTGGACAATTTCATGCTCCCAACTTTGTGTGAACAGTTTGGGGATGACCCCTTCCTGTTCCAACATGACTGCACACCAGTGACCAAAGCAAGGTCCATAAAGACATGGATGAGTGAGTTTGGTGTGGAGGAACTTGACTGTCCTGCACAGAGTCCTGACCTCAACCCCATAGAACACCTTTGGGATGAATTAGAGCGGAGTCTGCGAGCCAGACCTTCTCGTCCAACATCAGTGCCTGACCTCACAAATGCTCTTCTAGAGGAACGGTCAAAAATTCCTTCCTGGGAAAGCCTTCCCAGAAGAGTTACAGCTGCAAAGGGCGGGACAACTCCATATTACATTCATGTGCAGGTTAAGGCAGATTTCCCAAAACATTTGGCAACATAGTGTATATCCAGATTGAGAGGAGTGTTTGGGAATGTTTCAATGAACATGAATAGTTGCCTCCAGGTATAACAGCATCAAACATGTTCCACTGGATGAAGACCCAGGACCCTCTAGAGAGAAGGGTTCCTGGAGATAGAAAAGTCTGGACTGACCTTTTCATCCTGGTACTATGATGATACACACCGGAAAATAAATGACAGCACTGATAGAGAAAGACAGAAATCTCACCTTCTTTGTCTCGCCTCCTTTCTGTCAGCAGAACCAAGACTCTGGAAATGCAAATCAAATCAGAATCGGTCAGATGAATGTATAAGTGCAGTTTGTGGTCATTTTCAGCTAAAATGGTTCAGTTACAGTCTAGTTAAATCTAGTTAACTAATCTTAACAATGTATGAGTTGTTCATGTAAGTCAAACATATAGATTATTGGTTTTATTTCACATGAACTCTTTCATGCGAGCGCTAGCATGTGACATGGGAGAAGGTTCAGAGTGTCTATTAATTATCATAGCGTTCCAAACACCTACTAAACTGACCATTCCAGATATCAGCACTTTTTGAGTGATAGCTCCTACCCACAATTCATGAAGTTTAGCAGGTTTAGAATAAACACAATAAAGCACACGATTCATCAGATACTAATTAATATGCAACTGATATAACTGATTGAAAATTTGTCTTAAAACTGAGGTCTATCAGTTACTGTGATGAGTAAAAATGTATAAATCCAGCAGTTATCCGGTGTGTGTGTGTGTGTGTGTGTGTGTGTGTGTGTGTGTGTGTGTGTGTGTGTGTGTGTGTGTGTGTGACATTTAGAGCAGTGTAGGAGGGTTTAAAGGGTTTTTAAGTGCAGTGTTTCATCAGGTTACTTAACAGCAGGAGATAAGAACATTCCTGCAGACTTTCTGACCTTTACCTGTGTGTGTGTGTGTGTGTGTGTGTGAGTGTGTGTGTCTGTTGAATAAGAATAATGAATAATAATAATGACCCCATCCCCATTAAGGCACCATAACCTGTTAAATGTAACAGCTCTGTAGAGTTTATCAACCAAACATACTCTAAAGCCGTGTAGTCGTGTGATACAGAAACATGGCGTAAATTTCAGCTTCACAGTAATATGATGCTTCACTGCGTGAATCATTTCATCACTCTCATGACTCATCACTTCACATTCTCACATAGACTAACTCCAGATCTACATCTAACACTTTAGAGGAGTAAACCGCTAAAGAGATGCTCACACAGCCTCATACAGCATCAGTCACCCGAGCAGGAACAAGCTGCAGAAACCTCACGACACACACACTGAGCATCACTGCACTCATCAGCTGTGTTAGAGCAAATAAACTGTGACAATAATTGTAAATATTTTAACTATTATCTTTCACACCAACACTTTACTCGACACTACACATCCTCTCTCTCTCTCTCTCTCTCTCTCTCTCTGTCTGATCATCTACTAAATATTTCTAATACTGTATTAATATATGTATGAATTGCCTCTAATATACACTTTTTATTTTGAAATTTTTTTGAAGACTAGCAGACAGTTAGCACAGGTTAGCATTGTATCTGTTTATGTGTATCACATATTTTTACTTATTTAGTTATTATTATATTACTTCATGCAAATGTTAATATTCTACACCAAAATAGTTCACTGTTATTAAGATTTTCACTAACTGATATAACTGTTATTTTAATTCCCCCACACACACACACACACACACACACACACACAATTAGTACATACCAGTAGAGCTGAGCACCGCTGTCGTTTTCCTTCTCCCTCATTCTACCTGCTTAGATCCTTAATACACCTGTTCATACCTCCATCTCTCTCTCTCTCGCTCTCTCTCTCTCTCTCTCTCTCTCTCTCTCTGTTAGTGACTTTTGTGTGTGTGTGTGTGTGTGTGTGTGTATGTGTGTGTGTGTTGCACTTTAATTGAAGTTGCTACGGTGATAAGCTTCTCTGACTGTGCTGTGTATCCAGTGGGGGGAAAAAGAGCAGTACAAAGACAATGTTAAATAGAATAGTATAAAATGGTACAACGTGCTTGTTCCATCTGTGCATTTTTTTGGTGTGTGTGTGTGTGTGTGTGTGTGTGTGTGTGTGTGTGTGTGTGTGGTTTTCTGAAGAGAGCGACTAAAATATTACCCATAAATCCAAGCAATGGAGCCACATCCAATCAGCTTAATGGAGCTGGAAGACATTCTGTCATCAACAACTGTGATGTCATTTTTTGTGTGTGTGTGTGTGTGTGTGTGGTGTGTGTGTGTGTGTGTGTGTGTGTGTGTGTCTGTTGGCATGGTGATAGCGTAAGATTCCATACTGAGGTTCTTTTCGTTATTATTAAACCCTGCCACGAGTCAGTGTGGGTTGATCAGCAAAATGCCCCCCCCACACACACACACACACACACACACACACACACACACACACACACACACAGACTCGTGTAGACACACACACAGACTCATGTGTACACGCACACACACACACACACAGACTCATGTGTAAAAAACACACACACACACACACACACACACACACACACACACAGACTCATGTGTACACACACACACACACACACACACACAGACTCATGTGTACACACACACACACACACAGACTCATGTGTACACACACACACACACACAGACTCATGTGTACACACACACACAGACAGACTCATGTGAACACACACACACACACACAGACAGACTCATGTGTACACACATACACACACAGACTCATGTGTACACACACACACAGACAGACTCATGTGAACACACACACACACACACAGACAGACTCATGTGTACACATACACACACACACACACACACACACACACACACACACACAGACTCAGGTGTACACACACACACACACACACACAGACTCATGTGTACACACACACACACACACACACACACACACACACAGACTCATGTGTACACACACACACACACACACACACACACACACACAGACTCATGTGTACACACACACACACATACAGACAGACTGTGTACACAAAACACACAAAAACTCATGTGTACACACACACACACACACACACACACACACACACACACTCATGTGTACACACACACACACACACACACACACACACACACACACACACACACACACACTAAGTGCCTTTAGAAGCAATTACTTTTAGGTTCCCTGTAACGCTTTGCCTTGAGGCTGCTACTGTCAGGTTTTGGGCTGTTTTGTTTTTGGATGCTAGAGATCCTCGGGAAGCCCCTGCGCCTGTGCAATTAGTGTATTGCTTTCACCTGTGTCTCGTTCGGGTGTGGGTATTTAAGTCTCTTTGTTTCTCGGTTTCGGGGCTGGGATCTTTAATTGTCGTTAGTCGGCGTTAGAGGTTATGTGGCCGGCTTTTCGGGTGGGCCTTTGGTGCTGTCTCTGTTTTGTGCTCGGGCTTCGGGATCTGCCTTCTTCTCCTCGGGAGTCTCTCCTTCTCTTTGTTTTTGTTTCGAGTCCCAAGTTTCCCTCCCGAGTTTCCCTTTCGAGTTCCGAGTTCTAGTTTCCCTTTCGAGCTTCCCTATGTTTTGTCCTTTTCATTGTATTTTCATCCCTCCGATGATGATCTGGATCTGAGGAGCCCTATAAGGAGCACTGAAAGAGCACTAGACACCAAAAGCCTGACAGCTACACTGTGGTCAGTGTGTAGGGGTAGTTCAGTGGTTCAGGTTCAGGTTCAGGTTCAGTGTCCACTTTAGTGTCCATGAGAAAAGTTACATGATGTCAGATCCACAGAAAAACAGTACACTAAACTTGTTGTAAACTTCTACACATTTCTTACTAATGTTTAATATTCATGATAAAAGTTCCAGCACGCAGTGGTGAGTGTTTATTAGCTTACTTCATGCTGATCTCTCATTGTTCTTCTCTTCCTGCTAAAGTGCTGCAGACCTCTCAGCTTGAGTCTCCTCTTCACAGTCATTCCACAGGTTTTAGACAGGATTTAGATCTGGACTCGGACAGGACCATTCCAAAACCTCGATATTTTTCTATTTTTTGTTGATGTGGATTAGTGCTTTATCGTGCTGGAAGGTGGACTTGTTCTTCATCTTCATCTGTCTAACAGAGACCTGCAGCTTTCTGCCAAATAGATTGGAATTTGGAGTTATCCAGGATTACCTCTGTCATGTCTCGAGCTCCAGTCCCAGCTGAAAAGGACATCTCCAGAGCATGGCACTGC
>JAUCMX010000003.1:536269-538769 GCA_033459395.1 Hemibagrus guttatus
GAAGGAGTCTCCAGTGTCAGAGCTGTGTATCTGTGTCTGTGTGTGTGTGTGTGTGTGTGTGTGTGTGTGTGTGTGTGTGATGTGGTGAAGGAGTCTCCAGTGTCAGACCTATGTATCTGTGTCTGTGTGTGTGTGTGTGTGTGTGTGTGTGTGTGATGTGGTGAAGGAGTCTCCAGTGTCAGAGCTGTGTATCAGTGTCTGTGTGTGTGTGTGTGTGTGTGTGTGTGTGTGGTGTGTGATGTGGTGAAGGAGTCTCCAGTGTCAGAGCTGTGTATCTGTGTCTGTGTGTGTGTGTGTGTGTGTGTGTGTGTGTGTGTGTGTGTGATGTGGTGAAGGAGTCTCCAGTGTCAGACCTATGTATCTGTGTCTGTGTGTGTGTGTGTGTGTGTGTGTGTGTGATGTGGTGAAGGAGTCTCCAGTGTCAGAGATGTGTATCAGTGTCTGTGTGCGTGTGTGTGTGTGTGTGTGTGTGTGTGTGTGTGTGTGTGTATCAGTCAGAGGTCAGAGCTGGAGCTTGAAGTTCTCCACATCTTCAGGACAGAGGAGTTTCCAGTTGTGTGTGTTTGTCAGTAAGATGAACAGATGAGATTATTTATGTTTTGTTTACATTAAAGGAGAGAAAAGGAGAAGCAGTGTTTCTAACTGCTGTACCGTGAGTGATATCAGGAACATTCTACAACACTAAATGTAACAAGAAATGGATAAAAAGTAGGTTGGCAAATTGCTGTGGTGTAAGAGGAATAAAACACTTGCTGTTATACAGGAAGTCCATCACTCCACACCGTCGTGGTTTATGTAATATACGTTATCTCTGCGCTCCTGTCTAACTCTTCCGCAACGCGCAACATTACATTTCTGTGACTTTTCTGCTAATCACTACGCTAAATATTAGCTACGGTTGTTCTCTGAGAGCCGAGTGGCAGTGCAGTGCTCCGACTTCAGACACATGCAGCAGATGTGTGTCCCAGTGTGATGAAGCTACAGAGCCAGCTGATGGAATAGACGTGATCATCTAAAGTGTCCCTGATAAGCATGAAAGGAACACAGTGCTGATGAATCGTACTGCTGATTATCTGCACACGCCTGCTGAAGAATCACAGAACTTTCCTGGAAGAAATATTTTGATATTGGACTCACATTTTTGCATCTGTGTGTGTGTGTGTGTGTGTGTGTGTGTGTGTGTGTGTGTGTGAGGATCACTATCTTTTTTGTGCATGTTGGAAGGTTTAGCCATTATATTTGATTTCTTGCTGACACGAGAGGAAAACTGGAACTCATTTTGGTCTGGAGCTGGAGCCAGACACCGAGACAGGCAGATAAAAAACCCTTAAAGGTCTTTAATACCCCTTTATTAAGTAATGTATCTATAATAAGAGCATTAAAAACCCTGATATAAAGAGACACAGAAAAGTTTGGTGAGAAATCAACAGGATTATTGATGGACACAAATCATGTTCAAATAATCATTGTAGCTTTTATACAAAACAGTCAGTACCTTTATGAATGAGTATCACGGCCTTCTGAGGGATTAACCCTTAAGTTTAGAAACTTACCCTGGGGTCAGGGGTGTGGGGTGTGGGGTGTGGGATCTGGGGTTTCAGGGCAGACTTTGGATGCACCACCAACAAGAGCAGGACACAGAGCTCACTAAAGGGAAACCATGACTTTTCTTCTCTCATCATTCTTACTCTAAATGGTGTGCTAGGCGTTGAGTGACCGATCCATCCAGTTAACTAGTCTTATAAAGGCCTTCGTTTTATTTCTCTGCTTTCCTCTTTTTCAAATTATTAATATTTGGTTTATTGGTTTGTCAGATGTCTATTTCTCTGGTTACTGGTTCTGTGATTTCTCAGCCTCTTCTTTAACTGCTAATCGAACAGTTCCTCACAGTTTCCTTTGACTTTAACGTTTATATTCTGTTATGCTTTAGTTTATTTCCTGTTTCTCTGCAGCATCTCCACCATCCTCTACCTTCACCAGGCTGAGGAATGCTTGCTCTACTTACAAAAAGAAGAACGAGAGTGCATCCATGTTATAAAATTATGAATGAACAGTTGAGAATTAACATCACACACACACACACACACACACACACACACACACACACACACACAGCATTTCTTATGAAAATCCTACAGTCTCCACCCCTCGGCAGAGCTCATAAATAAAGAGGACTGGGCACCACCTCAACGCCCACAGTGTGTGTGTGTGTGTGTGTGTGTGTGTGTGTGTGTGTGTGTGTGTGTTGTTTGGTGTTTTGGTAATCTAGTGAGCACTAGCCCAGTGATAACCTCCAACTAAACTAACCATGTATGAATGTGTGTTGTGTGTGTGTGTGTGTGTGTGTGTGTGTGTGTGTGTGTGTGTAGAGATGGTCTGTCTTTATTTGTAAAGGGTTTGTCAGCCTCTAGTGGTCAATTAAAATGTAAAACATTATTCTCTCTGTGTTTTGCTGCTTCATCTCTACTTTTGGTCTGGTCACCAAAACTGCATTCTTTAT
>JAUCMX010000003.1:541269-546269 GCA_033459395.1 Hemibagrus guttatus
ATATACACACATGCACGCACACACACACGCACGCACACACGCACGCACGCACACACACACACACACACACACACACATTCTCCTAAGCTACTAATTATTTGATAGCATTTGAACCCAGGTTTGATTATCAGTCAAATGAGTAAAATAAGAAGAACCCTGAGAATTCCAGGTCCATACCAGGGAGATTCTGTAACAGCATGTAAAATTATAGAAACACAGGACTCCACGGGCGACTCTAGAATTTCAGCCTGGAAATGAATTCTAGAGCAGCAGTCAAGATTTTAGAAGGTCATC
The DNA here is from genome assembly GCA_033459395.1 of Hemibagrus guttatus. Classification (NCBI taxonomy): domain Eukaryota; kingdom Metazoa; phylum Chordata; class Actinopteri; order Siluriformes; family Bagridae; genus Hemibagrus; species Hemibagrus guttatus. Next base: position 541,564 of record JAUCMX010000003.1, read on the forward strand.
AAATATTCCAGAACAACACATTTGTGTTTGTGGATTTCAGGACTGTACCAGGGTTCTATACTGGCGTATAAAATCCTAGACATTTTAGCTTCACACTGTGGACCACGAATCTAGATCAGAGATTCTAAGAACATGGATTAAAGCATCATGATGTTCATTTGGCAACCAAGCTGAGGTTTCCAGAGCCACATGAATGAGGGTTCTGTTGAATAAAATATTTGTTTTGGATTTTAGGTTCTTAAGTTTCTCTGTGAAGTTTCAGAATCATCAGTGCAGTTCTAGAGGGCTGCTGTTTTAGAATATTTTATACGGCTCCATAGACATCTTTGTCACTCTAGATTTTCTCCTTCTAAAACTCTCTGTGTCGTCCTACCATTCTTAGCACTCTTCTGGAATAATACTGTAAAGGTTTCTACACTACACTGTGTTGTTATGAAATCCTTCGCATGGTTCTCTTTGTTGTTGTTTTACAATCTTCAGAGCAGCTATGTAATCCTAGGTGATGTTCCAGAACCTTCTTTACATTATTATAGTCCTCTGTGCTGCTCTAAAATTCTGAGGTTTCAATAACCCTCCATAACCCTTCAGACAGCTCTGTAGTCCTGGGTGCTCTTCAGTGCAGTTCTGTAATCCTAGATGAGGTTCTAGAATGTTCTAATCAGTTTTATAAGCTGTCTGTATTGCTCTAGAAGTCTTACTGCATTTCTAGGTTCTAATCAGCAGAGTTCTGGGTCTTGGTAAACTTGTGAGCTATTATATATGGTACTGTAATTCTCTGTATAGTTCTAAAATATTCTGTATGGTTCTGCAATCATCTCTTTTCTGCCCTAGAATTCTCAGATTCGTTCTATAATCATATGTGCTGTTATACAATCCTTCATACGGTTCTTGATTGTATAGGTTGTATATGTTACAGGCATTTTTGATGCTCTAGAATTGTTCTAGAATCTTCATAACGGTTCTACAATTCTCATCTTCTCCTACTTCTGGATACAGCATAATGTTGCGACAGTTCAGTGTATACGATGAAAGCTCAGCAGCCGATGATAGATTACATAAATAAACGCAGGCACCTTCTGGAAAGCGTATTCCAGACGACATCGAGTCAGAAGTGAAACTCTGGTTTTTATTGTTTCAGAGTTAGCAGGATTATCTGGCACTGGTCTGATGACATCACTCTGCTGCTTCCCAGAACATTTAACCGAACAGTAGCTGATGGAAACACACAACAGTCCACATTTTCTTTCCTCCTGGGTTCCCACCTGCTGTCCGATCCATCACCAGCTGTCAACAAGGCTCCTACTATACACACACACACACACACACACACACACACACTGGTGAAGAAGTAACTGATTGGTTCCTGCTGATTGCTCGATGATGTCATGTCCAAGTCATTCATTTCTATTCATCTGCACTATAGAGTGTGAGGAAATTGCACACACACACACACACACACATGCACACACTCACACACACACACACACACAGATACACATGGGGGTGCACACATTCCAGCCTCACATTTCACTCTTCTGTTAATGAATGAATAGTGTTACCATGACAACTTGCTAAAAGCTAAGAGATTAAGAGCTGAAGGGAAAAAAATACAGACAGAGAGACTATGTGTGTGTGTGTGTGTGTGTGTGTGTGTGTGTGTGTGTGTGTGTTTCAATTTCCTTTAATTTATTTTTTATTATATTGTATTACTGTATAAACTCAACTATCCGAGTGCCAAAATTAGCATAGAGAACATCACACACTGAAAGAGCACATGTTTACACACACACACACACACACACACACACACACACACACACACACACATGGTATTTGCAGTGGCTGTTTGTAAGCATATGAAGGGCTGCATTCTTTAGCCATACCAACAGCCAGTCCACACACACACACACACACACACACACACACACACACACACACCAGTCAGTTTATTAAAAACAAGATAGTGGCTCTCACAGAACTGGCCCCATGGCTGCAGTTTCACAGCACACACTGATTTCCACCTTAAATGGATGTAATGATATCAGTCCATCTTAAAAAAACCAATAGCATTAAACATTGATATGAAACATGCCACCTTTTCCAACGCTACAGCATCATACGAGCTGCTAGATGAAACACACATGTTTATGCATTTTTTTCTTTTGAATATTTAACACTAAAAGAACCAGTCAGAATCAGGAAAGGGTGATAATTATGATAATCTATTTAAATACAGGAATTATAAAAGTTGAGCTTAATAGAGCTGTAGTTAAAGTAGATCCATGTTCATTAGCATAACACACACACACACACACACACACACACACACTAAAGCAACCTTATAACCTTTTAAGTCTATACTGAAATTACAGAATGTTGCTTGAATCAAACGTCACTTTTTTTTTTTACTTCAAATCCATTTTATTATTTTCAACTAATCAATACTATAAACAATTTTACATTCAACTTGAAACACAATAAGAAGAGGTTATTCCAGTCCACTTTAACAAATCAGCAACCTCTACCTAATTAAAGCAGAACATTCTAACACACACACACACACACACACACACACACACACACACACACACACACAGCTACACCCCCATTCAGAACCCTTAACACTCTACATATGTAATGAGCATTTTACACTGTTACCACTGGCAACCACCACGGCTATAGAAAAACTCCCACACTTCCCGTGCGTGTGTGTGTGTGTGTGTGTGTGTGTGTGTGTGTGTGTGAGATGTAAGGGGTGGGGGGCGACAGAGAGAGCTACATAGAAAACAAAGAGGTGAGGGAGAGCAGGCCTCTGAGTGAGAGTTTGTTTTGTGCAACACCGCCACCTAGTGTTCAGTTCTGTATATTACACATGTGGACACAACACTGTGTGGACTCTACCACTGATTTGATGGAGATCAAGCATTATGTAGATTATGTCTGTGTTGCACACATATGTATGTTTATGGGAGCTGCATAATTGGAAATGCATAGGTGGGGGCGGAAAGTAGTAAAGGAAGTTCGGGCATGTTCTTTTCCAGTGCGAACATTCATTAAACGGGAATTATCAAGACAACACGCTATTCCCTTTTTCTTGTTCACATCTACATGGTGTCAGAAGCGGGATAGCTGATAAATCATGGCTGAAGTGCATGCTGTACAACAACAAGCTCCCAAGATGAGTGATTATGAGGACTTGTTTCGTACTGACACTGTTGGTAAGCTTCCAGTCATGTATCCCATGCGTCTGGATGAATCGGTGCGTCCTACCGTGTGTGCCCCGAGAAGGATTCCACTGGCCATGAAAGACAAAGTCTTGCAAGAGTTAGAGAGGATGACTAGACTGGGTATTATCTCAACAGTGGAGGAGGCTACCCCATGGGTCTCTGCCATGGCAGCTACAGCCAAATAGGATGGCAGGGTACACACATGCATTGACCCTGTGCATCTTAATAAGGCTCTCCTGAGGTCTCATCATCCATTAAAGACTGTTGAGCAAGTGATCGCTGACATGCCACAGGCTAAGGTTTTCAGCATTCTGGAGGCAAAATGTGGATTTTGTCAGATCCTTCTGGACGAGGAAGTCATTAAAACTCACAACCTTTATGACCCCATTTGGAAGGTACAAATTTCTACGAATGCCATTATGGGATCTCAACTGGAAGTGAGGTTCTTCAGAGATGCATGGAACAGCTCTTTTCTGGGCAGCCTTGTGAAATAATTATGGATGACATCTTGATCTGAGGCTCTTCTGTTGAGGAACATGACAGACGCCTCAAACATGTTTTAGACTGTGTCAGAGCCATCAATATGCAGCTGAACCCAACAAAATCAGGGTCTCACAGTCTTCAGGGTCTCACAGGTGCAATATGTGGGCCACCTTCTCACACAAAGGTGTCAAGCCCGACCCTGAAAAAACCAAGGCCATTCACCAGATGCCTACCCCAAAAGATAAACATGGACTGCAGAGGTTTCTTGGCATGACCAACTACCTCTCAAAATTCATACATCGTTACAGTGAGATGACAGCTCCACTTCATCAGCTCCCCCACCAAGATGTAGAATGGCATTGGACAGAACAACATACTGCTGCTGTGGACACACTCAAACGACATCTGACGAGTCCACCTGTCCTACAGTATTTTGATGTGCACAAGCCGGTGACATTATCTGCCGATGCATCCCAGCACAGTCTGGTTGCAGTTTGTCTTCAGGATGGCAGGCCTGTTGCATTCGTATCAAGATCTCTCACTGACACTGCAGTGCGCTATGCACAGATTGAGAAAGTACTCTTGGGGTTAGTCTTCGCCTGTTTAAAATTCCATGATTCCATCTATGGCCGTGCAGTGACTGTGGAGACTCTGTCAGCCCCTCATTAGCATTTTGAGAAAACCTCTGCACACAGCATCGGTGCACATCCAGCAAATGGTGCTTAAACTTCAGCGCTATCATCTCAATGTGATCTATAAACAAGGCCATAAACTGTATGTTGCAGATGCACTGTCATGTGCACACCTCCCCACCATGGACACTTCTGAAGCCACTGAGGACTATGATGTGTTAGCTCTGGAAGGGGCATTGTCATACAGAAGGATGGAAGAACTCAGGCAAAGCACACTGGCAGATGCCATCTGCATACACCTCATGGACACTATTCTCACTGACTGGACTGACTCATATAAAGACCTTCCACATCCATCCATTTT
>JAUCMX010000003.1:552761-617761 GCA_033459395.1 Hemibagrus guttatus
AATCACACTGGATACGGGTGTCTGACAAATGCCTCGTGTTGGAGTTATTTTTATTTTCGATGATGATGATGATGATGATGATGATGATGATGAAAAGGGTGCTGGTCAAAAGGTTAAGCACATTGCTAAATCACTGAAGTAAACAAAATATGGTTATGTCACCAGGGTCCTAATCAGGATGACCAATTTAATGAGGTCAATGGAAATGTGTCATGGTCAATAAACCACAATGCTGTACATGTAGTGCATCTTACAAGACAGTGGTGAGAGCGGCCATGCTGTATGGTTTAGAGACAGTGTCACTGAGGAAGAGACAGGAGTCAGAGCTAGAGGTAGCAGAGCTGAAGATGTTGAGGTTCTCTTTGGGAGTGACAAGATTGGACAGGATTAGGAACGAGTACATCAGAGGGACAGCTCATGTTGGACGTTTGGGGGACAAAGTTAGGGAGGCCAGATTAAGATGGTTTGGACATGTTCAGAGGAGGGAGAGTGAGTATATTGGTAGGAGAATGTTGGACATGGAGCTGCCAGGCAGGAGGCAAAGAGGAAGGCCAAAGAGGAGGTATATGGATGGAATTAATGAGGATATGGAGCTAGTGGGTGCAAGGTGTTGAGGATGCAGAAGATAGGGATAGGTGGAGAGAGATGATTCGCTGTGGAGACCCCTGAAGGGAAAAGCCGAAAGAAGAAGTACATGTAGTGCATCGACTGCCAAGTTCTCATGTTTATAATGTTATACTTCTGAACTGTTCTGTCTCAACACTTCAACCCGAACAGAACCGAACCATATTTGATCCAGAACTGACTCACTGTCTCACTGTAAGGGTTTGATGGATGTGGACTGAGACCTTCTTGCTCAGATGCTCTTGGACCTGAGTGTGTGTGATCTGTGGCCAGAACACACCAGGGTTCTGTTAAAGTACTCTATACACTGTGTACCTGAAAGCACTACACAGCTGAGAGGAAAGGGCCCAGGAACCAGGTCAGCATCAGTCTGACAGTTTGCATAGTTTTACATGTGACCTTTAAGAAACAATGGAGACCTAAATATAAAGAACTCATATTTATATGATATTCATGCTCATGTTATTCTCTCTCTCTCTCTCTATGTCATGTTATGATAACTGGTTAGCATTATGGATGTCACACCACAGTGAGTGTGTGGAGGGTAAAGACTCTTTGGACTGGGGGAAGAAACCCTCAAGGAACATATGCGCTCCATGCAGGCAGAGCAGATGCGGGACTGGAACCCCGACCCTTCAGGTGTAAGGCAAGCATGCTAATGGCTACACCATTGCACCCTCACTTCAGATTTAAAATATGAGGTAGACACCTTAACCAGACTCAAACTGGAACATCTTCCTCATCTGTGTAACACTTGATTGTAAATAATTTCTATAAAATTACACGGCTGTAAGAAAATCATGTACTGAATACATTCTGTATGTGGCGAAATTATTTACACCTTTCAGTAATATTTTAAATAAAAAGGAATTTGATGGCTAGTTATTCTACACTTATTTTATACTTACTAATGAATTATCCCTCAAAGTTTACGCTGAAATATACAATAGTGTCATTGTCTCAGTGTCGCTTTATTTCTGTAGGATGCACTTCCTCTCTCTCTCCACTAGAGGGGGACGCTGTTCTGAGGAAATCAATTATTGTTAAAACTCTGATCATTTTATCGAAAAGTAAAGAGCAGCGATAAAAAGATCTGCACCGGAAGTTAGGCTTCCTGGGAACATGTTCCTGTTCTAGACCACACTTCTCGAAATCAAACTGGACTGAATAAATAATCTTATTAAGCAGATAGGTTCCTGTTTAAACGAGGTGTTGGACAGGGTGTTGTGGGTTTTTATGTCTCCTGTCTTCATCAGAATCGGATCAGAGCTAATTCCATTCCCCAGACTCAATCTCTGATTCTACACAGCACTGAGAGACCATCTGTCCTACATCCACTCCCTAATGTCACACATGATAAAGGGGACAGCAGGCATTAATTAACATGCTATGTACTGTCTATGTACTGTCTATGTAGTGTCTATGTAGTGTCTATGTACTGTCTATGTAGTGTCTATGTACTGACTATGTACTGTCTATGTTACTGTCTATGTAGTTTCTATGTACTGTCTATGTAGTGTCTATGTACTGTCTATGTAGTGTCTATGTACTGTCTATGTAGTGTCTATGTACTGTCTATGTAGTGTCTATGTAGTGTCTATGTACTGTCTATGTAGTGTCTATGTACTGTCTATGTAGTGTCTATGTACTGACTATGTACTGTCTATGTTACTGTCTATGTAGTTTCTATGTAGTGTCTATGTACTGTCTGTGTGCTGTCTATGTAGTGTCTATGTAGTGTCTATGTACTGTCTATGTAGTTTCTATGTAGTGTCTATGTAGTGTCTATGTAGTTTCTATACACAGGTATTGTAGAACCAGCTGGGATTCATACAACAAACACTTCATTCACAAAGGCAAACACATCTCACTCCTCTCACACTCTCACTCCTCTCACACTCTCACTCCTCTCACACTCTCACTCCTCTCACACTCTCACACTCTCACTCCTCTTAACCCCCCCTCTCCCCCTCCTCTCACACTCTCACTCCTCTCACACTCTCACCCCTCTCACACTCTCACCCCCCCTCTCACTCCTCTTACACTCTCACTCCTCTCACCCCCTCTTCACTCCTCTTACACTCTCACTCCTCTTACACTCTCACCCCCATCTCACCCCCCTCTCACCCCTTTTCACCCCCCCTCTCACTCATCTCACACTCTCACTCCTCTCACTCCTCTCACCCCCCCTCTCACCCCCCCCTCTCCCCCTTCCCCTCTCACTCCTCTCCCCCCACTCTCACTCCTCTCACACTCTCATCCCTCTCACTCCTCTCACCCACCTCTCACACTCTCATCCCTCTCACTCCTCTCACACTCTCACTCCCCCACTCCTCTCACTCTCTCATTCCTTTCATTCATCTCACACTTTCACCCTTTCATCATCTCACTCCCCCACTCCTCTCACTTCTCTAACCTTTTCACTCCTCACACCCTCTGAACCATCACCCTTTCATCCTCTCACTCCTCTACACTCTCACTCCTTCTGTGTGTTTATTGTCCATGTATTTATTGTTCTGTAGTCTTGTGTACTGTTGTGTGTTTTGTGTTATACATTAAAAGGATAAAAAATATATATATAAATAGATATATAAGTTTATATTGAGATTTAGAACAGTTAAGTCACACCTGAATGTGTGTGTTAGTGTGTGTTACAGTCTTTATTAGTGTGTGTTCAGTGTGTGTTAGTGATTCACATTGTGTGATGCAGTGTGTGTTAGTGTCTGTGTGTGTGTTAGTGTATCACATTGTGTGATGCAGTGTGTGTTTGTGGCTGTGTGTGTATGTGTTCTGTGTGTGTTTGTAGCTCTGTGTGTGTTCAGTGTGTGTTTGTGGCTGTCTGTGTGTGTTTTCAATGTGTGTTTGTGGCTGTCTGTGTGTGTGTTCAGTGTGTGTTTGTGGCTGTCTGTGTGTGTTTTCAATGTGTGTTTGTGGCTGTCTGTGTGTGTGTTCAGTGTGTGTTTGTGGCTGTCTGTGTGTGTGTTCAGTGTGTGTTTGTGACTGTCTGTGTGTGTGTGCAGTGTGTGTTTGTGGCTGTCTGTGTGTGTGTTCAGTGTGTGTTTGTGGCTGTCTGTGTGTGTGTTCAGTGTGTGTTTGTGGCTGTGTGTGTGTTCAGTGTGTGTTAGTGTATCACATTGTGTGATGCCGTGTGTGTGTGTTCAGTGTGTGTTTGTGGCTGTGTGTGTGTGTTCTGTGTGTGTGTGTGTTCTGTGTGTGTGTGTGTTCTGTGTGTGTTTGTAGCTCTGTGTGTGTTCAGTGTGTGTTTGTGGCTGTCTGTGTGTGTTTTCAGTGTGTGTGTTCAGTGTGTGTTTGTGGCTGTGTGTGTTCAGTGTGTGTTAGTGTATCACATTGTGTGATGCAGTGTGTGTTTGTGGCTGTGTGTGTGTTCAGTGTGTGTTTGTGGCTGTGTGTGTTTGTGGCTGTCTGTGTGTGTGTTCAGTGTGTGTTTGTGGCTGTGTGTGTTTTCAGTGTGTGTGTTCAGTGTGTGTTTGTGGCTGTGTGTGTGTTCAGTGTGTGTTAGTGTATCACATTTTGTGATGCAGTGTGTGTTTGTGGCTGTGTGTGTGTTTTCAGTGTGTGTTTGTGGCTGTGTGTGTGTTCAGTGTGTGTTTGTGGCTGTGTGTGTTTTCAGTGTGTGTGTTCAGTGTGTGTTTGTGGCTGTGTGTGTGTGTTCAGTGTGTGTTTGTGGCTGTGTGTGTGTGTTCAGTGTGTGTTTGTGGCTGTGTGTGTGTTTTCAGTGTGTGTTTGTGGCTGTGTGTGTGTGTTCAGTGTGTGTTTGTGGCTGTGTGTGTTTTCAGTGTGTGTGTTCAGTGTGTGTTTGTGGCTGTGTGTGTTTTCAGTGTGTGTGTTCAGTGTGTGTTTGTGGCTGTGTGTGTGTTCAGTGTGTGTTAGTGTATCACATTTTGTGATGCAGTGTGTGTTTGTGGCTGTGTGTGTGTTTTCAGTGTGTGTTTGTGGCTGTGTGTGTGTGTTCAGTGTGTGTTTGTGGCTGTGTGTGTTTTCAGTGTGTGTGTTCAGTGTGTGTTTGTGGCTGTGTGTGTGTGTTCAGTGTGTGTTTGTGGCTGTGTGTGTGTTTTCAGTGTGTGTTTGTGGCTGTGTGTGTGTGTTCAGTGTGTGTTTGTGGCTGTGTGTGTTTTCAGTGTGTGTGTTCAGTGTGTGTTTGTGGCTGTGTGTGTGTTCAGTGTGTGTTTGTGGCTGTCTGTGTGTGTGTTCAGTGTGTGTTTGTAGCTGTGTGTGTGTTCAGTGTGTGTTAGTGTATCACATTGTGTGATGCAGTGTGTTATTACTGGTTTGGTGTGCATCAGTGTGTTACAGTGCCCGTGGTAACCACATCCGGGTATCCGTCGGTCTCAAACACCGCGTTGCATTGTGGGAATCCGGGTCCGCTGTGTCCGTATTCTCTAAAGGAGTTTACGCACAATCTGCGCGAGACGCGCTTGTTCGTCCTCCTGTCGGTTGTCTCACAGTTCCGGTTTATTGTCTTCTTTCTGTTTGTGTTCTGGAACTGTCCTGAGGAGGAACCTGGCCAGTTAGTGAACTTTTTCTTTAACTAAGAGAACTAATCCTCGCAGATAAAGGAGAGCTCCGGTGTTTGTGAATCCCGGAAGCATGTCCCGGAAGAGTGAGGAGAAGCCCGCGGAGACATGAGGACGGACCGCCGCTCAGCGCTCTCCCGGAGGACTGGAGCTGGACACCGGCTGGACATTACTGGATGACGGAAGGAGGACAGGCTTCAGCTCGGAGAGGAGACACTTTATAAACCCAGATCGAGAGCAGAAGTGTGTGTATCACCTTGTCCCTGTCCCGGTAAGTGCACCGAGAGCTTCTCTCTGCCTCAGGAACCCGAGAAAACACACCGATATCACCGATATCACCGATATTACCGATATCACCGATATTTACCAAATCAAGTCCTCTCTGTTGTGCGTACAGTGTGTGTTAGTGTGTTACCGTGTGTTAGAACTTGTTTAGAAGTGTGTGTTTGTGTGTGTTTTGGAGTGTGTTTTGGTGTGTGTTTTGGTGTTGTGTGTGTTTTGGAGTGTGTTTTGGTGTTGTGTGTGTTTTGGAGTGTGTTTTGGTGTTGTGTGTGTGTGTTTTGGAGTGTGTTTTGGTGTGTGCTTTGGTGTTGTTTTGGTGTTGTGTGTGTTTTGGTGTGTGTTTTGGTGTTGTGTGTGTTTTGGAGTGTGTTTTGGTGTTGTGTGTGTTTTGGAGTGTGTTTTGGTGTTGTGTGTGTTTTGGTGGAGTTGTGTGTTTTGGTGGTGTATGTGTTTTGGAGTGTGTTTTGGTGTTGTGTGTGTTTTGGTGGAGTTGTGTGTTTTGGTGTTGTGTGTGTTTTGGTGGAGTTGTGTGTGTGTGTGTGTTCTGGTGGTGTTGTGTGTGTGTGTGTGTGTTTTGGTGGAGTTGTGAGTTTCGGTGTTGTGTGTGTTTTGGTGGAGTTGTGTGTTTTTGGAGTGTGCTTTGGTGGTGTTGTGTGTGTGTGTGTTTTGGTGGAGTTGTGTGGTGTTGTGTGTGTTTTGTTGGAGTTTTGAGTTTCTGTGTTGTGTGTGTTTTGGTGTTGTGTGTGTTTTGGTGTTGTGTGTGTTTTGGTGGTGTTGTGTGTTTTGGTGTTGTGTGTGTTTTGGTGGTGTATGTGTTTTGGTGTGTGTTTTGGTGGTGTTGTGTGTGTTTTGGTGGTGTTGTGTGTGTTTTGATGGTGTTGTGTGTGTTTTGGTGGAGTTGTGTGTGTTTTGATGGTGTTGTGTGTGTTTTGGTGGAGTTGTGTGTTTTGATGGAGTTGTGTGTGTTTTGATGGTGTTGTGTGTGTTTTGGTGGAGTTGTGTGTGTTTTGGTGGAGTTGTGTGTGTTTTGATGGAGTTGTGTGTGTTTTGATGGAGTTGTGTGTGTTTTGATGGAGTTGTGTGTGTTTTGATGGAGTTGTGTGTGTTTTGGTGGTGTTGTGTGTGTTTTGGTGGAGTTGTGTGTGTTTTGGTGGAGTTGTGTGTGTTTTGGTGGAGTTGTGTGTGTTTTGATGGTGTTGTGTGTGTTTTGGTGGAGTTGTGTGTGTTTTGATGGAGTTGTGTGTGTTTTGTTGGAGTTGTGTGTTTTGGTGGAGTTGTGTGTGTTTTGGTGTTGTGTGTGTGTGTTTTGGTGGAGTTGTGTGTTTTGGTGGAGTTGTGTGTTTTGGTGGAGTTGTGTGTTTTGATGGTGTTGTGTGTGTGTTTTGGTGTTGTGTGTGTGTGTTTTGTTGGAGTTGTGTGTTTTGTTGGAGTTGTGTGTGTTTTGGTGTTGTGTGTGTTTTGATGGACTTGTGTGTTTTGGTGGAGTTGTGTGTGTTTTGGTGTTGTGTGTATTTTGATGGAGTTGTGTGTGTGTTTTGGTGTTGTGTGTGTTTTGGTGTTGTGTGTATTTTGATGGAGTTGTGTGTGTTTTGATGGAGTTGTGTGTGTTTTGATGGAGTTGTGTGTGTTTTGGTGGAGTTGTGTGTGTTTTGATGGAGTTGTGTGTGTTTTGGTGGAGTTGTGTGTGTTTTGATGGAGTTGTGTGTTTTGGTGGAGTTGTGTGTGTTTTGATGGAGTTGTGTGTTTTGGTGGAGTTGTGTGTTTTGTGGTGTTGTGTGTGTGTTTTGATGGAGTTGTGTGTGTTTTGATGGAGTTGTGTGTGTTTTGATGGAGTTGTGTGTGTTTTGATGGAGTTGTGTGTGTTTTGGTGTTGTGTGTGTGTTTGGTGTTGTGTGTGTTTTGTTGGAGTTTTGTGTTTTGGTGTTGTGTGTGTTTTGTTGGAGTTGTGTGTGTTTTGATGGAGTTGTGTGTGTTTTGGTGGAGTTGTGTGTTTCAGTGTGATAACAGCTGAAGTTATAATCTGTGAGATGTTTGTGTATGCAAAACATTGGATGGACTAAACAAAGACTAATGTTAATGTAAAACAGACACCTTGGTGTGTGTGTGTGTGAGAGTGTGTGTGAGAGTGTGTGTGAGAGTGTGTGTGTGAGAGTGTGTGTGTGAGAGTGTGTGTGTGAGAGTGTGTGTGTGAGAGAGAGAGAGAGAGAGAAATTCATAATACAAGTAATGACAGACATGGTATACATCTTTTCTCTCTGACTCATGCAAAAACTGTTGAAGTGTGTGTGTGTGTGTGTGTGTGTGTGTGTGTGTGTGTAGATAGACCAGTCAGGAAGGATCTCTGATATTTGTTATGCAAGTCTCTGGGAAATGAGGTTGTTCTGTGTGTGTGTGTGTGTGTGTGTGTGTGTGTGTGTGTGTGTGTGTGTTTTGTGGTAATTGTGATCTCTGATTCAGTTCTGTGTAACAGGTGAGGACGTCATACATTCTTACAGTGTGGTTACTTTTGTTTTCCAAATTTGAGACCGGTTCAGTCTTGAGAACATTCTGTTAAAACCTGAAGCGACACGTAGAGCAAAACAATAGAGATGCAGTGACCCCACTACAGCCTGAGAACCTGCTCTCTGACCCCACTACAGCCTGAGAACCTGCTCTCTGACCCCACTACAGCCTGAGAACCTGCTCTCTGACCCCACTACAGCCTGAGAACCTGCTCTCTGACCCCACTACAGCCTGAGAACCTGCTCTCTGACCCCACTACAGCCTGAGAACCTGCTCTCTGACCCCACTACAGCCTGAGAACCTGCTCTCTGACCCCACTACAGCCTGAGAACCTGCTCTCTGACCCCACTACAGCCTGAGAACCTGCTCTCTGACCCCACTACAGCCTGAGAACCTCCTCTCTGACCCCACTACAGCCTGAGAAACCTTCTCTCTGACCTCACTACAGCCTGAGAACCTGCTCTCTGACCCCACTACAGCCTGAGAAACCTGCTCTCTGACCCCACTACAGCCTGAGAACCTGCTCTCTGACCCCACTACAGCCTGAGAACCTCCTCTCTGACCCCACTACAGCCTGAGAAACCTTCTCTCTGACCTCACTACAGCCTGAGAACCTGCTCTCTGACCCCACTACAGCCTGAGAACCTGCTCTCTGACCTCACTACAGCCTGAGAACCTGCTCTCTGACCTCACTACAGCCTGAGAACCTGCTCTCTGACCCCACTACAGCCTGAGAACCTGCTCTCTGACCCCACTACAGCCTGAGAACCTGCTCTCTGACCTCACTACGGCCTGAGAACCTGCTCTCTGACCCCACTACAGCCTGAGAAACTTGCTCTCTGACCCCACTACAGCCTGAGAAACCTGCTCTCTGACCCCACTACAGCCTGAGAAACCTGCTCTCTGACCCCACTACAGCCTGAGAAACCTGCTCTCTGACCCCACTACAGCCTGAGTACCTGCTCTCTGACCCCACTACAGCCTGAGAAACCTGCTCTCTGACCCCACTACAGCCTGAGAACCTGCTCTCTGACCCCACTACAGCCTGAGAACCTGCTCTCTGACCCCACTGCAGCCTGAGAAACCTGCTCTCTGACCCCACTACAGCCTGAGAACCTGCTCTATGACCCCACTACAGCCTGAGAAACCTGCTCTCTGACCCCACTACAGCCTGAGAAACCTGCTCTCTGACCCCACTACAGCCTGAGAACCTGCTCTCTGACCCCACTACAGCCTGAGAACCTGCTCTCTGACCCCACTACAGCCTGAGAAACCTGCTCTCTGACCCCACTACAGCCTGAGAAACCTGCTCTCTGACCCCACTACAGCCTGAGAACCTGCTCTCTGACCTCACTACAGCCTGAGAACCTGCTCTCTGACCCCACTACAGCCTGAGAACCTCCTCTCTGACCCCACTACAGCCTGAGAAACCTTCTCTCTGACCCCACTACAGCCTGAGAACCTGCTCTCTGACCCCACTACAGCCTGAGAAACCTGCTCTCTGACCCCACTACAGCCTGAGAACCTGCTCTCTGACCCCACTACAGCCTGAGAACCTCCTCTCTGACCCCACTACAGCCTGAGAAACCTTCTCTCTGACCCCACTACAGCCTGAGAACCTGCTCTCTGACCCCACTACAGCCTGAGAAACCTGCTCTCTGACCCCACTAGAGCCTGAGAACCTGCTCTCTGACCCCACTACAGCCTGAGAACCTGCTCTCTGACCTCACTACAGCCTGAGAACCTGCTCTCTGACCCCACTACAGCCTGAGAAACCTGCTCTCTGACCCCACTACAGCCTGAGAACCTGCTCTCTGACCCCACTACAGCCTGAGAACCTGCTCTCTGACCCCACTACAGCCTGAGAAACCTGCTCTCTGACCCCACTACAGCCTGAGAACCTGCTCTCTGACCCCACTACAGCCTGAGAACCTGCTCTCTGACCCCACTACAGCCTGAGAACCTGCTCTCTGACCCCACTACAGCCTGAGAAACCTGCTCTCTGACCCCACTACAGCCTGAGAACCTGCTCTCTGACCCCACTACAGCCTGAGAAGCTGCTCTCTGACCCCACTACAGCCTGAGAAACCTGCTCTCTGACCCCACTACAGCCTGAGAACCTGCTCTCTGACCCCACTACAGCCTGAGAACCTGCTCTCTGACCCCACTATAGCCTGAGAACCTGCTCTCTGACCCCACTACAGCCTGAGAAACCTGCTCTCTGACCCCAATACAGCCTGAGAAACCTGCTCTCTGACCCCACTACAGCCTGATAACCTGCTCTCTGACCCCACTACAGCCTGAGAACCTGCTCTCTGACCCCACTACAGCCTGAGAACCTGCTCTCTGACCCCACTAGAGCCTGAGAACCTGCTCTCTGACCCCACTACAGCCTGAGAACCTGCTCTCTGACCCCACTTACAGCCTGAGAAACCTGCTCTCTGACCCCACTACAGCCTGAGAACCTGCTCTCTGACCCCACTACAGCCTGAGAAACCTGCTCTCTGACCCCACTACAGCCTGAGAACCTGCTCTCTGACCCCACTACAGCCTGAGAACCTGCTCTCTGACCCCACTATAGCCTGAGAACCTGCTCTCTGACCCCACTACAGCCTGAGAAACCTGCTCTCTGACCCCAATACAGCCTGAGAAACCTGCTCTCTGACCCCACTACAGCCTGAGAACCTGCTCTCTGACCCCACTACAGCCTGAGAACCTGCTCTCTGACCCCACTACAGCCTGAGAACCTGCTCTCTGACCCCACTACAGCCTGAGAACCTGCTCTCTGACCCCACTACAGCCTGAGAAACCTGCTCTCTGACCCCACTACAGCCTGAGAACCTGCTCTCTGACCTCACTACAGCCTGAGAAACCTGCTCTCTGACCCCACTACAGCCTGAGAACCTGCTCTCTGACCCCACTACAGCCTGAGAAACCTGCTCTCTGATCACGAAAGAACTGAGAACTGAGAATTTTCCACTTGAACTAGATTCTCACCTGAGAACATTCTGTCTGATCTGGACAATAAATCGCGAACTTTCTGTTTGATTCTGACGATAGACCGAGAACTTTCTTGCTTGTTGTGAGAGCCTCGCTACTCTGAAACTTTCAGTCATGAATCCAAGAGCTTTCTGTCTAAACAGGACATGATCTGAACTTAACTCCTTCAGCCTGGTTCCTGGTTCTGAGCAGACGCTGCCCTCGTCCTGGTTTGTGCTCTGAACAAGCATACATCAGATTAGATGTTGTCTGATGTCACTCTAATCTGTAAAACCTGAGTGTGAGGTTTATGGCATTTCTGGCATTCAGCAGACGCCCTTATCTCCAACAACGTACATTTATCTCATCTCCACCTGAGCAGCTGAAGGTTAAAGGTCTCGCTCATGGACCAGCAGCTTGACCTCTGAACCTTCTGACCATCTTAACCACAGAGCCTCCACACCTAACATCAGACTTTATTTCCTATATTTAGCTCTTGTGTGTGTGTGTGTGTGTGTGTGTGTGTGTGTGACCACACCCACTTCATGTTAATAGTCTCTGAGACTCAGATGAGGTTTCGAGTTTTTCCCGTCAGCTGTTTCCTAAAATGTCACGTTAAAATTCTCAGACTAGAATAAATAACCTCGTAAAAAAAACCTCAGACTCAGTTGTGTAATAATGTAATGATGAATGAGGAATTTATTGTGTAGCAAAAAGTGCGTACATTTTGTGCTTTTTATTTATTTATGGTTGGTGTGTACGCCTGTTTATAAAAGTTTAAAGTGTTTATGTCTGCTGTGCAGAAACACTGGATTGGATTAAACCTCACTGTTTTCTGTGTAAACAAACACACTGTGATTATTGGGCTCGTAAACCCGTCCACGGGGGGAGGGGTTTTTGTGTCCTGTGGGTGTGGCCTATTCAGCATGTTTTTAGCTGTGAAGAGAAATAGCAGTAACTAAACAGTGTGTGTATATGTGTATATATAGCCACTGAAGCTAAACATACATAAAATATTCCACTAATTATTGTGGAAATTGTTTGCGATGTTATTTAAACACAATTAATTAATAACGTCTTTATAAATATGTAGGTTGTATATGACAGGATAAGGTCACACAATAATTAGAAGTTTTTCTTTCTTTTTTGTGTTAAACAGTAAGTGGGAACTAGCTGCAGACAGGAAGTGAAGTCGTGAGCGAGGAACTGAAGAACCCTCGCTCTGCAGGATCGCTCATACGAAGCGTTTACGCCCATCGTTATTCCGGCCTTTATAAAGTCATACATGATTTGCATATGGTGTAGAATAATCACTGAAATTGCAGCTCGGTGATGCACACACATAAATAATGAAGAAAAAAGAACTTGTTGCTTTCTCACTCGTTAGCATGAGAGCAGGAGGAGGAGTTAAGAAGCATTTTGTTATTTATGCAAATCAGTTTATTTGCATATTCTGGTATGAATGATCTTGATCCTGTATTTTTTTTTAGTATTCAGTATAATAGAGTAATATCAGTACTTATCTACTACACACACTGCACAGAACTAATAGAGGAGGAGTGTGTGTGTGTGTGTGTGTGTGTGTGTTATGTAACACCACCTGTTGTTCAGCCACACCTGAACAGAAGAGAAAGAGAGACAGGTGGGTGGAGACATGGAGAGCTGCAGATCTTCTCTCTGATGTTCTCGGAGATAAACGTCTCCGTCACCTCAGTGTCCAGGATTTCAGCTGAAATCTT
Organism: Hemibagrus guttatus; assembly: GCA_033459395.1. Classification (NCBI taxonomy): domain Eukaryota; kingdom Metazoa; phylum Chordata; class Actinopteri; order Siluriformes; family Bagridae; genus Hemibagrus; species Hemibagrus guttatus. The sequence goes on from JAUCMX010000003.1 coordinate 565,423, forward strand.
TTCTCTTCATGTGATGTTTCTGCTCTTCTTCATCAGCAGCAGTGTGATGTCATGCCTGTGGGCGGAGCTACACACCTTTAACACACTGGAGGCTATGGAAGCTGTGTTATCTGTAGAGCTCCAGTTCAGACTGAAAGAAGATTCCAGGCTGATGATGTATACTCACGTGTGCTCTATGGTGTGGTGCGTGTGTGTGTGTGTGTGCGTGCGTGCGTGCGTGCGTTTTGTCTACTTGTGTAGTTGTCAGTCAGGTCCTGAGTTCCACCTCTCAGGTGTGTTACAGAACTCATACTGATACCAGCTTCACAATAAACACCACTCATTATACACTATACAATACACACTATACAATACACACTATACACTATACAATACACACTACACACTATTCAATACACACTACACAATACACACTACACACTATTCAATACACACTAACACTATTCAATACACACTACACACTATACAATACACACTACACACTATACAATACACACTACACACTATACAATACACACTAAAAACAATACACACTATACACTATACAATACACACTACACACTATTCAATACACACTACACACTATTCAATACACCACTACACACTATTACAACTACACACTATTCAATACACACTACACACTATACAATACACACTATACAATACACACTATACACTACACACTATTCAATACACACTACACAAAATATACAATACACACTATCACACTACACACTATTCAATACACACTACACACTACACACTATTCAATACACACTACACACTATTCAATACACACTATACAATACACACTATACACTACACACTATTCAATACACACTACACACTATTCAATACACACTACACACTATTTAATACACACTATTCAATACACACTACACACTATACACTACACACTATTCAATACACACTACAATATACACTATACACTATATAATACACTATACAATACACACTATACACTATATAATACACTATACAATACACACTATACACTACACACTATACACTATACAATACACACTATACACTACACACTATTCAATACACACTACGCACTATTCAATACACACTACATACTATACACTACACACTATTCAATACACACTACACACTTCAATACACACTATACACTATTTAATACACACTATTCAATACACACTACACACTATTCAATACACACTATACACTACACACTATTCAATACACACTACGCACTATTCAATACACACTACATACTATACACTACACACTATTCAATACACACTACACACTATTCAATACACACTATGCACTATTTAATACACACTACACACTATACAATACACACTATACATTACACACTATTCAATACACACTACACACTATTCAATACACACTATACACTATTTAATACACACTACACACTATTCAATACACACTACACACTATACACTACACACTATTCAATACATACTACACTATTTAATACACACTACACACTATACAATACACACTATACACTACACACTATTCAATACATACTACACTATTTAATACACACTATACAATATACACTATACACTATACAATACACACTATACACTATATAATACACTATACAATACACACTATACACTACACTATTCATACACACTACACACTATAATACACACTATACACTATATAATACACTACACACTATATCACTACACACTATACACTACACTATTCAATACAACTACACACATATACACTATACACAATACACACTATACACTATAAATACACTATACATACACACTTCAATACACACTACGCACTATTCAATACACACTACATACTATACACTACACACTATTCAATACACACTACACACTATTCAATACACACTATACACTATTTAATACACACTACACACTATACAATACACACTATACATTACACACTATTCAATACACACTACACACTATTCAATACACACTATACACTACACACTATTCAATACACACTACATACTATACACTACACACTTATCAATATACACTATACAATACACACTATCAATAACACTATCATACACACTATACACTACACACTATACACTATTTAATACACACTACACACTATACAATACACACTATACACTACACACTATTCAATACACACTATACACTATATAATACACTGTACACTACACACTATACATTACACACTATACACTACACACTATTCAATACACACTATGCACTATTTAATACACACTATTCAATACACACTATACACTATACAATACACACTATACGCTATACAATACACATTATACACTACACACTATTCAATACACACTATACAATACACACTATACACTACACACTATTCAATACACACTACACACTATTTAATACACACTATACACTACACACTGTACATTACACACTATACACTACAATACACTATACAATACACACTATACACTATACAATACACACTATACACTACACACTATTCAATACACACTACACACTATACAATATACACTATACACTATTAATACACTATACAATATACACTACACATTATACGCTATACAATACACACTATACACTACACACTATTCAATACACACTACGCACTATTCAATACACACTACATACTATACACTACACACTATTCAATACACACTACATACTATACACTACACACTATTCAATACACACTACACACTATTCAATACACACTATACACTATTTAATACACACTACACACTATACAATACACACTATACATTACACACTATTCAATACACACTACACACTATTCATTACACACTATACATTACACACTATACATTATACAATACACACTATACACTACACACTATTCAATACACACTACATACTATACACTACACACTATTCAGTACACACTATACACTACAATACACACTATACACTATATAATACACTATATAATATACACTATACAATACACACTATACACTACACACTATACACTATTTAATACACACTACACACTATACACTACACACTATTCAATACACACTATACACTATATAATACACTATACATTACACACTATACACTATTTAATACACACTACACACTATACACTACACACTGTACATTACACACTATTCAATACACACTACACACTATTCATACACACTATACACTACACACTACACACTATACAATACACTATACAATATACACTATACATATACACTATACAATACACACTACACACTATTAATACACTATACACTATTCAATACACACTACACACTATTACAATACACACTATACACTACACACTACACACTACAATACACACTTGCTACACACTATTCAATACACACTATACACTATTTACGATACACACTACACACTATACACTACACACTATACAATACACACTATACAACTCACACTATACACTATACAAATACACTACACACTATACACTACACACTATTCAATACACACTACACACTATTCAATACACACTATACACTATTTAATACACACTACACACTATACAATACACACTATACATTACACACTATTCAATACACACTACACACTATTCAATACACACTATACAATACACACTATACACTACACACTATACGCTACACACTTATCAATATACACTATACAATACACACTATTCAATACACACTACACACTATACACTACACACTATTCAATACACACTATACACTATACGCTACACACTATACAATACACACTATATAATACACTATAATATAAACACACTACACACTATTCAATACACACTACAAACTATTCAATACACACTACACACTATACACTACACACTATACACTACACTACACAATACAAACTATACAATATACACTATACAATACACACTACACACTATACACTATATAATACACTATATAATACACTACACACTATACACTACACACTATACACTATATAATACACTACACTATACACTACACACTATACACTACACACTATACACTATTTAATACACACTACATACTATACAATACACACTATACACTACACACTATACACTATTCAATACACACTACACACTATTCAATACACACTATACACTACACACTACACACTATTCAATACATACTATACACTATACAATACATACTATACACTATTCAATACAAACTACACACTATGCAATATACACTATTCATTACACACTACACTACACACTACACACTATTCAATACATACTACACACTATACAATACATACTATACACTATTCAACACAAACTACACACTATGCAATATACACTATTCATTACACACTATACACTACATACTACACACTATACAATACACACTACAATATACACTATACAATACACACTATACACGATACACTACACACTATACACTACACACTATTCAATACATACTACACACTACAATACACACTATACAATACATACTATACACTATTCAGTACAAACTACACACTATGCCATATACACTATTCATTACACACTATACACGATACACTACACACTATACACTACACACTATTCAATACACACTATTCAATGCACACTATACACTGTTTAATACACACTACACACTATACAATACACACTACACACTATTCAATACACACTATACACTATATAATACACTATACAATATACACTACACACTACACACTATTCAATACATACTACACACTATACACTACACACTATATAATATACTATACAATATACACTACACTACACACTATACACTATTCAATACACACTACACACTATTCAATACACACTATACACTATATAATATACACTATACAATACACACTACACTACACACTACACACTATTCAATACATACTGCACAATATACACTACACACTATACATTACACACTATACACTATTTAATATACACTATATACTACACACTATTCAATACACATTATACACTATTTAATACACTCTATACACTATACACTACACACTATTCAATACACACTATACACTACACACTATACATTACGCACTATTCAATACATACTACACACTATTCAATACACACTATACACTACACACTATACATTACGCACTATTCAATACATACTACACACTATACAATACACACTATACACTACACACTATACATTACGCACTATTCAATACATACTACACACTATACAATACACACTACATTACACACTATACACTATACAATACACACTATAAACTATACAATACACACTATACAATATACACTATTCATTACACACTATTCACTACACACTATACACTACACACTTCAATACACACTACACACTATTCATTACACACTATACACTACACCCTACATACAATACACACTACTTAATATACAATACACACTATACAATATACACTATACAATGCACACTGTACACTATACAATACTATGTAATATGCAATATACACTATACAATACACACTACACACTTCTTAATATACAATACAATATACACTACACACTACACACTGTACAATACTATAGAAGATGCTTTCGGCTGCTCCCTGTTCGGGGTCGCCACAGCGGACCAACTGGTCCGCCCAACAACTTGGCAAATGTTTTACGCCGGATGCCCTTCCTGACGCAACCCTCCCATTTTTCCGGGCTTGGGACCGGCACTGCATCCAGTGGCTGGGGTTGAGGCATTGGCTGGGAATCGAACCCGGACCTTCCGCATGATAGGCGAGAAACCTACCACTGAGCCACCAATGCCTCTCACTATACAATACTATATAATATACACTATACAATACACACTACACACTTAATATACAATACACACTACACAATATTTTTATGTTTCAAACTGTAGTGTTATGTGTGTGTGTGTGTGTGTGTGTGTTTCTCAGTGATTGCTTTTTTTAAACAAAATGTTTGTCCCCCTTTCTAGCTAAAATTCTAAAAATCATACACACATCAGCTTTAATATTTAATCACCATAATGTGGAAAAACATCTGATACATTGTAACTTTCCGTGTGTGTGTGTGTGTGTGTGCGTGTATGTGTGTGTGTGTTGTGACAATCACTAAATGCGTTTGTGTGTGTCGGTAGGAGGAGCAACCGATTTCTTTAACAGACTCCGGATGGAGAAGGAAGAATGAAGGGGTTTTTTGCGCACGCGCACTGCTGACTCGCAATAATCCAGATCAGAGAGAGAGAGAGAGCGAGAGAGAGTGTGTGTGTGTGTGTGTGTGTGTGTGTGTGTGTGTGTGTGTGTGTGAGAGAGAGAGACTGTGTGTGTGTGTGTGAGTGAGAAAGAGAGAGCGAGCATGCAAGCTCATAAAAGAAAAAGCATGAGTATACACTCTGCCTAAACACACACACACACACACACACACACACACACACACACACACACACCGGGAATAAACGAGGATGTGCAGTGTGTGGAGCGGTGAGGTTGCTCGCGCTGCTGCAGCAGCTGTTTGAGGATAAACCCGGTGCGGTGCGCGCTGCTGCTGCATGCGGACAGAACACTGCTTACAGGATTACCGGGAACCTTCTTCATCATCTTCACCATCTTCATCATCATCATCACCAGGATTACCGGGAACCTTCTTCACCATCTTCATCATCATCACCACCAGGATTACCGTGAACCTTCTTCACCATCTTCATCATCATCACCACCAGGATTACCGGGAACCTTCTTCATCATCATCTTCACCATCTTCATCATCATCATCATCACCAGGATTACCGGGAACCTTCTTCATCATCTGGATTTCCTGTGTAGGAGTAGGAGCGCGCGACGCGGATTATTCGGCGGGAGAGGAGGAGAGACGGGAGTACGGGGAGCGCACGCGCTCAAGCTTCAAAGGCCCCGATGATCATAATACATAACGCGAGCGCGCGCGCGCCCGAGAGATGAGACGTGCTGCACGAGACCGTGTCAACATTTCCTGCGGAGTTTCCGGTGTACGGGAGCACGGGTCTGTCCATCACACCGTTTAACGAGCACAAACTTTCATTTCACAATGCGGATCTGCACCGGACGAGCACGCGCACTCCCTTTAAACCCGGAAGCTCGAAGGAGAAGGCTGTAACGGGGAACCGGGACGCGGCAGCGCGAGACCACAGAGAGGAGGGATTATAAATACACAGTAACGGAAATCTGGGGCAAACTGCAACACACACACACACACACACACACACACAAGTGGAAATAACACACACTTAACCTTAGGCACACTATAGCGCATATTCTGTGTGTGTGTGTGTGTGTGTGTGTGTGTGTTGTGTGTGTGTGTGTTGTGTGTGTTTTAGGTTGAAATGTGATGTGTGCATAATCCCCACAGCAGCTGCAGTGTCACACACACTCTCTCTCTCACACACACACACACACACACACACAAATACAGTGTTCTTTGAGTCCATAACACAACTGTAACACACAGCTTTGGACAGGTTGTGTGTGTGTGTGGGGGGGGGGGGGGGGTGAAGGACCCCTCTCAGGGTCAGGACCCCTCTCAGGGTCAGGACTGTCCCCCTCTCTCTGCTCTTTACAAACAGGAAATAAGAACATCTCAATGAACAGCTCCGGACTCTGGAACATTATCTTAAGGACTTTGGAGTTGCAGCAATACTGAGTCCTCTGTGTGTGTGTGTGTGTGTGTGTGTGTGTGTGTGTGTGTGTGTGTGTGTGTGTAAAATGGAGACTGATAGATCTAGAATTGGACTGATCGAGGTGCTGGTTGAAAACACTTGATTACTGCTCTGAGTGTGTGTGTGTGTGTGTGTGTGTGTGTGTGTGTGTGGGGAGAAGGGGGTTGTTGTGGCAATGGGGAGCTCGGCGTCGTCGTTGACGACGGAGGCAGAGCCTGAGCACGGGTTCAGCGGGTCATCATACCCAACAACGCCCCCTGTAGGCTGGATACGGAACAGTCACAGCAGCCCTGTGTGGGGGAGCCGAGAACACACACACCATCACACACATCACCGCCCGCGCAGGTAACACACACACACCATCACACACATCACCACCCGCACAGGTAACACACACACACACCATCACACACATCACCGCCCGCGCAGGTAACACACACACACCATCACACACATCACCACCCGCACAGGTAACACACACACACACCATCACACACATCACCGCCCGCGCAGGTAACACACACACACCATCACACACATCACCACCCGCACAGGTAACACACACACACCATCACACACATCACCACCCGCACAGGTAACACACACACACACCATCACACACATCACCGCCCGCGCAGGTAACACACACACACCATCACACACATCACCACCCGCACAGGTAACACACACACACCATCACACACATCACCGCCCGCGCAGGTAACACACACACACCATCACACACATCACCACCCGCACAGGTAACACACACACACCATCACACACATCACCACCCGCACAGGTAACACACACACACCATCACACACATCACCACCCGCACAGGTAACACACACACACACACCATCACACATATCACCACCCGCACAGGTAACACACACACACACACCATCACACACATCACCGCCCGCGCAGGTAACACACACACACACACACACACACACACACCATCACACACATCACCACCCGCACAGGTAACACACACACACACACCATCACACACATCACCACCTGCACAGGTAACACACACACACACACACACACACACACCATCACACACATCACCACCCGCACAGGTAACACACACACACACCATCACACACATCACCGCCCGCGCAGGTAACACACACACACCATCACACACATCACCACCCGCACAGGTAACACACACACACCATCACACACATCACCGCCCGCGCAGGTAACACACACACACCATCACACACATCACCACCCGCACAGGTAACACACACACACACACCATCACACATATCACCACCCGCACAGGTAACACACACACACACACCATCACACACATCACCGCCCGCGCAGGTAACACACACACACACACACACACACACCATCACACACATCACCACCCGCACAGGTAACACACACACACACACCATCACACACATCACCACCCGCACAGGTAACACACACACACACACACACACACACCATCACACACATCACCACCTGCACAGGTAACACACACACACACACACACCATCACACACATCACCGCCTGTGCAGGTAACACACACACACACACCCCATCACACACACATCACCGCCCGCACAGGTCTCACACACACACACACCATCACACACATCACCACCCATGCAGGTAACACACACACACACACCATCACACACACACACACAATCTCACCTCATCCATTCATGCTTGTTGAACATCTCGCTCCAGATCGATTCCCTCTGCTGTTCTAATCAGCTCCACTCTTCTGGAAGGTTCTCCACTAGATGTTGGAGTGTGTGTGTGGGGATTAGTGATCATTCAGCTACAAGAGCATTAGTGAGATCGGACTCTGGTGTTGTGAGAGTGAGGAGGTCTGGGGGTCAGTGGGAGGTCAGTGGGGTTGGGTCAGAGTCAGGGCTCTGTGCAGGACACTCCAGTTCTTCTGTCTTCATGGAGCTGTACACAGGGACACTGGGAAAGAACCATGGTCAGATGTGATGGTCAGATGTGATGGTCAGGGGTGCACATACTTTTGGCCTTATTGTGTATTTATGAAGTGTGATTATTTTAGCTAACCTGCTCATAGACTCCTTTTGGGTGTGGTTACATGATGACAATGATGACTTCCTGTCGCTAAAACAACACTTAGCCTAGCTGCTACACACCCTCACTCCCCCAGTTAGCCTCTTAGCTTGTTAGCTTAGCTGCTAATGAGCACACAGTTGTCTCAGCTAGCAGATGATGTGGGATCTCCAGTATCTGACTGGAGTTCTGGTGTTTCCTCATTCCTGCACAGTTTTGTGTGTGTGTTTGGGGTGGGAGCGGTGAAGGTAATGGAGGAGGAAGTATCTTGCTGAATCAAACTGGCTCCATTGTATTGATCTTTTACATGGAGAGACAAAGAGCGTTATTTATTCATAAACTGTACGATTCTGTGTGTGTGTGTGTGTGTGTGTGTGTGTGTGTGAGAGAGAGAGAGAGAGAGAGAGAGAGAGAGAGATCATATGTTACACAAAAGTCCTGTGTCACATTAGAACAGCTGTTACCCTGCATAAGTGAAAACAGGCCTTTAGGATAAGGGTGTGTGTGTGTGTGTGTGTGTGTGTGTGTGTGTGTGTGTGTGTTCCCCAGCCAGTTCTTCTGGAGGTTTTGTTGAACCAAAATCTAATAGAACATTCTAGAACCCACAGTTCAGACTCGCACTTCAATGTATACAGAATATTTTGTTTTGAGTTCAGGAATTTTACCACAGAGTTCTAGAGCTGCAGATCCTTTAATGTCCAGCATAGAGATCTGCAGAACCTTCAGTGTCCAGCATAGAGGTCTAGAGCTGCAGAACCTTCAGTGTCCAGCATAGAGATCTGCAGAACCTTCAGTGTCCAGCATAGAGATCTGCAGAACCTTCAGTGTCCAGCATAGAGGTCTAGAGCTGCAGAACCTTCAGTGTCCAGCATAGAGGTCTAGAGCTGCAGAACCTTCAGTGTCCAGCATAGAGGTCTAGAGCTGCAGAACCTTCAGTGTCCAGCATAGAGAGCTGAAGAACCCTTTCAAGCAAAGTTAATAATAATACTAATAATATAATTTACAGTGTTGATGCACTAGTATTTATTCTCTCTCTCTCTCTCTCTCTCTCTCTCTCACTCACTCACTCACTCACTCACTCACTCACTCACTCACTCACTCACTCACTCACTCACTCACTCACTCACCACACACACACACACACACACACACACACACACACACAGCAGAACATTTGAAGACTAAGTCCCGATCGTTAACACCAACATAAGATCTGGCCTTCATACTACAACAGTATAGTGTGTGTGTGTGTGTGTGTGTGTGTTTGTAGAATGAGTGCTAACATGAGCAATATCACCGCCAACAGAGACACACCCTTGTGCTGTGTCTATTTAGTGCATAATAAAGTTCTACACGTGTTGCTGTGTGTAGAGTTGTGTATTGGGTTGTGTGTAGAATTGTGTGTAGAATTGTGTTGTATTGTGTATAGCGCTGTGTTGGGTTGTGTATAGGGCTGTGTGTAGAGTTGTGTGTAGAATTGTGTAGGGTTGTGTGTAGAGTTGTGTGTAGAATTGTGTTGCGTTGTGTATAGAGCTGTGTTGGGTTGTGTGTAGAATTGTGTTGTGTTGTGTATAGAGCTGTGTTGGGTTGTGTGTAGTGTTGTGTGTTGGGTTGTGTAGAGTTGTGTTTTGGGTTGTGTGTAGAGTTGTGTTGGGTTGTGTGTAAGGTTATGTGTAGAGTTGCGTAGAGCTGTGTGTGGAGTTGCGTGGAGTTGTGTTGATTTGTGTAGGGTTGTGTGTAGAGCAGTGTGTTGGGTTGTGTAGAGTTGTGTGTAGAATTGTGTAGAGCTGTGTGTAGAGCTGTGTAGAGTTGTGTGTAGAACTGTGTGTTGGGTTGTGTAGAGTTGTGTGTAGAATTGTGTTGGGTTGTGTAGAGTTAATACTGTGTGTAGAGCTGTGTAGAGTTGTGTGTAGAGCTGTGTGTTGGGTTGTGTAGAGTTGTGTGTAGAATTGTGTTGGGTTGTGTAGAGAAAGACTGTGTGTTGGGGTGTGTAGAGTTGTGTGTAGAACTGTGTGTTGTGTAGAGTTGTGTGTAGAATTGTGTTGGGTTGTGTAGAGCTGTGTGTAGAGTTGTGTGTAGAGCTGTGTGTTGGGTTGTGTAGAGTTGTGTGTAGAACTGTGTTGGGTTGTGTAGAGTTGTGTGTAGAATTGTGTTGGGTTGTGTAGAGTTGTGTGTAGAATTGTGTTGGGTTGTGTAGAGCTGTGTAGAGCTGTGTGTTGGGTTGTGTAGAGTTGTGTGTAGAACTGTGTGTTGGGTTGTGTAGAGCTGTGTGTTGGGTTGTGTAGAGTTGTATGTAGAACGTGTGTTGGGTTGTGTAGGTGTGTGTAGAGGTTGTGTGTAGAGTTGTGTGGGTTGTGTAGAGTCTGTGTGTTGGGTTGTGTAGAGTTGTGTTAGAGCTGTGTGTTGGGTTGTGTAGAGTTGTGTGTAGAACTGTGTGTTGGGTTGTGTAGAGTTGTGTGTAGAGCTGTGTGTTGGGTTGTGTAGAGTTGTGTGTAGAACTGTGTGTTGGGTTGTGTAGAGTTGTGTGTAGAGCTGTGTGTTGGGTTGTGTAGAGTTGTGTGTAGAACTGTGTGTTGGGTTGTGTAGAGTTGTGTGTAGAATTGTGTTGGGTTGTGTAGAGTTGTGTGTAGAATTGTGTTGGGTTGTGTAGAGCTGTGTGTAGAGCTGTGTGTTGGGTTGTGTAGAGTTGTGTGTAGAACTGTGTGTTGTGTTGTGTAGAGCTGTGTGTTGGGTTGTGTAGAGTTGTATGTAGAACTGTGTGTTGGGTTGTGTAGAGTTGTGTGTAGAGCTGTGTGTTGGGTTGTGTAGAGCTGTGTGTTGGGTTGTGTAGAGTTGTGTGTAGAACTGTGTGTTGGGTTGTGTAGAGTTGTGTGTAGAGCTGTGTGTTGGGTTGTGTAGAACTGTGTGTTGGGTTGTGTAGAGTTGTGTGTAGAGCTGTGTGTTGGGTTGTGTAGAGTTGTGTGTAGAGCTGTGTGTTGGGTTGTGTAGAGTTGTGTGTAGAATTGTGTTGGGTTGTGTAGAGCTGTGTGTTGGGTTGTGTAGAGTTGTATGTAGAACTGTGTGTTGGGTTGTGTAGAGCTGTGTGTTGGGTTGTGTAGAGTTGTGTGTAGAACTGTGTGTTGGGTTGTGTAGAGTTGTGTGTAGAGCTGTGTGTTGGGTTGTGTAGAGTTGTGTGTAGAGCTGTGTGTTGGGTTGTGTAGAGTTGTGTGTAGAATTGTGTTGGTTTGTGTAGAGTTGTGTGTTGGGTTGTGTAGAGTTGTGTGTAGAGCTGTGTGTTGGGTTGTGTAGAGTTGTGTGTAGAACTGTGTGTTGGGTTGTGTAGAGTTGTGTGTAGAATTGTGTTGGGTTGTGTAGAGTTGTGTGTAGAATTGTGTTGGGTTGTGTAGAGCTGTGTGTAGAGCTGTGTGTTGGGTTGTGTAGAGTTGTGTGTAGAACTGTGTGTTGTGTTGTGTAGAGCTGTGTGTTGGGTTGTGTAGAGTTGTATGTAGAACTGTGTGTTGGGTTGTGTAGAGTTGTGTGTAGAGCTGTGTGTTGGGTTGTGTAGAGCTGTGTGTTGGGTTGTGTAGAGTTGTGTGTAGAACTGTGTGTTGGGTTGTGTAGAGTTGTGTGTAGAGCTGTGTGTTGGGTTGTGTAGAACTGTGTGTTGGGTTGTGTAGAGTTGTGTGTAGAGCTGTGTGTTGGGTTGTGTAGAGTTGTGTGTAGAGCTGTGTGTTGGGTTGTGTAGAGTTGTGTGTAGAATTGTGTTGGGTTGTGTAGAGCTGTGTGTTGGGTTGTGTAGAGTTGTATGTAGAACTGTGTGTTGGGTTGTGTAGAGCTGTGTGTTGGGTTGTGTAGAGTTGTGTGTAGAACTGTGTGTTGGGTTGTGTAGAGTTGTGTGTAGAGCTGTGTGTTGGGTTGTGTAGAGTTGTGTGTAGAGCTGTGTGTTGGGTTGTGTAGAGTTGTGTGTAGAATTGTGTTGGTTTGTGTAGAGTTGTGTGTTGGGTTGTGTAGAGTTGTGTGTAGAGCTGTGTGTTGGGTTGTGTGTAGAATTGTGTTTTAAATTCAGATCTTTGGAGATGGGGTGGAGTGAGAACAGAGCAGAGTCTGAGCTCTTCATGCAGCTGAGGCTGGGAGAATAATCCCTGTTCTTCTGCAGAACTGAAACGTTATTCCTCCAGAGGAGCTGTGTGTGTGAGGAACATCTCTCTAAATCAGATCAATTCTGAGAAATCGGATCTTCATTTTCATTGGACTGGAGCTTACAGTAAAAACAAACAAACAATACAAATGGCAACATGTCTGATTTCTGGTGAACCTGAATCTTCTGTGAAGGATAAAGCAGTGATGGAAGCATGGCTGATGTCTCACATGAACACAGCTGTATACAGTCTGCTTCTCTTCATCATGTCACACCTTAAGCTTTTCATTTGACTCTTCCTCGTGTTTGAGTTGTGGAGTTGTACATTCTGAAACAAACTGCCGGACCTCAGTGTTGATCAAAATACCACGGAACATTTGGTAAAACAATTAGTGGAAACAGACATAATATTATATTAATGGACATCGTCCTGTTTTTACACTGTGTTGCCAAAAGTTTTGGAACGTCTGCCTTTACATGCACATGAATGTAATATGGAGTTGTCCCGCCCTTCGCAGCTATAACAGCTTCAACTCTTCTGGGAAGGCTTTCCACAAGGTTTAGGAGTGTGTTTATGGGAATTTTTGACCGTTCCTCTAGAAGCGCATTTGTGAGGTCAGGCACTGATGTTGGACGAGAAGGCCTGGCTCGCAGTCTCCGCTCTAATTCTAATTCCGCTCTAATAAGTGATGTGGAGGGGTATCCCAATACTTTTGGCAACGTAAGTCTACGTTCAGGTGTACACTTCAGATCAGGTAACGTCTATAAACACAACTTAGACACAGTAGATATTTGAAAATAAGAGGGTAAAGATGTTGGGAAATGTTGATGCCTCGTTCTGCGTAAGCTACTAATACCTGAAAGAGATGAGCCGTTGATCACACTGAGCTTCAGCACCACACAAACACAAAACCCACCTTGTCCTTGGGCTGGAAATGGGATATCCTTCCTGTTCTAGATTGTTCTACACCGGAGTCTTGAGGTGTGTGTGTGTGTGTGTGTGTGTGTGTGTGTGTGTGTGTGTGTGTGTGCAGAATGCTGATGTCATTTTGGAATCTGTATGAAGTCAGGTATAAGCTTCTCATTTGGGTTGATTGCATTGGGACTGCAGTGTACGTGTGCTGCTTTAAGTGGCAGGTTTCTGAAGAACATTAAGGTAAGAGCGAGGGCTTTGCCGACTCTGATGGAACATCTCTGCAGGAGTCTGAGGATTGTATACATTTGAAACTGATTTGTTTTTTAAGCTTTCTCATCTCTTGGTAAATGCTTGCATGTGGTGTTCTTTCTCTCAGCAGGAGATTTGGGTTTGATGGTGTCTGGTTCTTTACGGGGAATCTCTTCTGACTTTGCTGGGTTTAATCTTAAATGTACTTTCTGTGTGTGTGTTTTTGCTTCATTTGTGTAATATATTGGCTAATTTCCTCCTTTTTTTCTGTCCTCCAGTCTCTCTCACTCCCGCGGGTCGATGATGGAGGCCATGGTTCTTGGTTCTGATTGGTCGTGTGTTCGCTGTACCTTCTTAAACCCAGCAGGATCTCCACGCTGTTCCATCTGTGAGGCACCACGTAACAAACCTGACCTGAACAGAATCCTGCGCCTCAGCAGCTGCTGGACCTGCCCGCGCTGCACGCTGACCAATCACAGCGCATCGGGGGCATGCTCAGTGTGTGGGGCACCACCCAATTCCTCAAATGGCCCTACCCCTTCTTCTTCCTCCCCCTCCATCTCAGAACCCATTACTTCCAACTCGGAGCCTAAAAGGCAGCATGTGGATGAGGACTTGGTAAAGAAGTCTGAGCCTAATGGGGAAGTAGGAAGCATGGAAGTGGGTATGGTATCAGGGTGGGCGTGTCCTCGGTGCACGCTTTTAAACACACCCACAACGATGTCTTGCTCGGCCTGCGGTGGCCCTCGAAAACTTTCACTTCCCAAAATCCCACCCGAGGCCCTGGTAGTTCCGGAAGTCCGGACACCATTGTCGGGGTTTCCTGCACAAAATGCTGGGCTGGTCCTCGTTGACCAAACTGAAGACACATCTCCTAACCCTGTCCCTTCTCAGACACCATCTCCACCTCCTAACAATGCCCAATTTCTTCCACCTTCCTTGTCCTCTTTGCAAAATAATCCTGTTCCCCGCAGCAGACGTGAAGTCCCTCCCCCTACTTCCCCCTCGACAGGACCCACCTCCAAACCTAAGCCTCTCCCTTCCTCAGAACCAATCAAACGCCTTAGTGTACTTGAAGAGGAGGAGCCAAGTCCTAACCATCCAGCCCCACCTTCCTGGAAATGTCCCGGATGCTCAGCTCCTTCTGGTCCCTCACTATCTTCGGCAGGACGATGTGATGCCTGTAGAGGACCGCGCCAGGGGGCGGGGCCGAGTGCAGATGTAATCGATGTCCTTGGTGAATCTGTTCGATTCACTCCAGCCACACCCTCGAGTCCTGATTTTACGTCATGGGCATGTTCCAAGTGCACACTGCGAAATCCTACAGGGTCCGGACACTGCAGTGCATGTGGAACCTCCAAACTTCATGGATTTTCAGAGCCCTTCATTAAAAAGACCTCAAACACACCCCGAGGGACAGGGCAAGGGGAGAAGTGGGCGTGTCCAGCATGCACACTACTAAATGAGGTGTGTGTGAAGCACTGTGTGGCATGTCACACAGCTCAGCGCTACTTAAGAACCAGAAAGGTGAAAGCACTACGCCGCAGAGAGAGCGTTCACGTGGAACAACGGAGGAAAACGGATGAGGGGGAAGCTAAAGAACTGTGGGAGAACATCGTCAGCTTCTGCAGAGAGGTGTGTGTGTGGTGGTGGTGGTGGTGCGGAGTCCGCTGTAATTAACTAATTTGGCAAAGTTGTCTATGGAATTTAGCTAGCTGTCTGCTAATCACAGTTTGTTAAACAGAGAGCAGGAGTGTTTTGAATATTAGTCTTCTAGTAACACGATGTCACATACTGTATGTACCAATATTTCATTATGGGTGTGTCCAATAATGAGACACGCCCCTAACATGCACAGAAGACACCGACTGGAGGGAATTTTCAACCTGGTTCGTTTGGAATATTTCTTTCTTTATCTGCTGTGTGTGTTTCTTGGTTTGGTGTGTTTAGACATGAACAATCACACTCACAATTGTAGGCGCATTAAATAATCAGGTCCAGAACACCTGAAGGAGCTGTCGAGAAAAATTGTTCCAAATCATCGTGTATAGCTAGGCATGATAGGAACTGCGTTACGTTTCAGGTTCTGGTGTGTGTTTGGTTAGCTAACGTCCTGTAAAGTCAATCACTGTGTGTTTCAGAACGCAGTGAACTTCGTGGATGACAGTTTTCCTCCTGGTCCCAGATCAGTGGGCTTCCCGGAAAGTGACAGTGTCCAGCAGCGAATCAAAAAGTGGCTCCGCCCACACGAGATAAACTGCAACAACTTTAAGGATCGCGGGGTGAAGTGGTCAGTGTTTCGAACACCTCGGCCATCTGACATCCTACAAGGGCTTCTGGGTAACTGCTGGTAAGAGATGGATGAGGCTCTGTGTGTGTGTGTGTGTTAGGTTTTAATAAGCAGTGTTTTTACATTTATACATGTATAATGAGGCAAAACTGTGTGTGTGTGTGTGAGGTTCCTGAGTGCACTGGCCGTATTAGCAGAGCGTCCTGAGCTGGTGGAACGAGTGATGATCACCCGTTCAATCTGTCCTGAAGGAGCGTATCAGGTTCGACTGTGTAAAGATGGAACGTGGACGACGGTGCTGGTGGACGACATGCTGCCATGTGATGAGTATGGATACCTGCTGTTCTCACAGGTGTGTGTGTGTGTGTGTGTGTGTGTGTGTGTGTGTGTCCATTCAAGCACTGATACATCCACTCGTTTATAGAACATAAGTAGAATCCATTTCACCTAGGGTTATTATCCAACTATCTTCTCAGCCACAGTCAGTATCCATCTCTCCCTTTCAGTTATGCATCCATCAGTCCATAGCTCTAAATATTCTTCCATCCATTCATATGTTCCTCCAATTATCTGTCCATCTAAGTATCTATATATCTATCTTTTTTCCCATCTAAGAAAATAAACATCCATCCATCCATCTAACCAAGTTGTTCATCATATCCATATCCATCTGTGTATTCTGTATCTGTTCAAGCCTGTATCTGCTCTAACCTTTAACCCAAGCATCATTCCATTTATCTGTCCATCCATTTACCTGCCAGTCATTTATCACCTGTCTCTTTGTTGCTCTCTTTTTATGTCTTTCTGAAGTTAGGATAAGAACATTTAACTCTCCATCACAGTCTGTTATTCTTTCTCCATCTCACCATCTGTTTGTGTGTCTTTCTTTTTCTGATTCTCTCTCTCTTCAGGCTCAGAGGAGACAGTTGTGGGTGGCTCTGATAGAAAAGGCATTGGCGAAGCTGCACGGTTCGTATTTCGCTCTGCAGGCCGGTCGAGCCATTGAGGGTTTGGCCACTTTGACTGGAGCTCCATGTGACAGCCTCAACCTGCAGGTGAACAACACCAACCCACGCGAGGAACCCATCGACACTGACCTCATATGGGCCAAGATGATCAGCTCCAAGGAGGCGGGGTAACACACATATACACACACACATACATGCACAATATACTAGTCTTGTTTACATGAGACTGGTGGTGATGGTTGATCTTGTTTGTGATGGGTTTATTTCCCCCTCAGGTTCCTGATGGGTGCGTCATGTGGTGGTGGAAACATGAAGGTGGATGATGCCGTATATGAGTCACTGGGGCTCCGCCCACGACACGCCTACTCCATTCTGGATGTCCGGGACGTTCAAGGCTACAGGTAACTAACACAGACACAACACAAACAGGTTTTTCCAGATGTTGTGCTACATGTTTCTCGGTCATTCTTCAGTATTCTATAGAGGCTTCTCTCAGCACAGTTCTAGAGATTGTGCAGGAGTATCCATTATTCTGTTCTGCTAGATTTTAGTTAGTAACCCCTTGTGAGGCTATAAGATTGGTGCTGTATGAAGAAGGTTGTGGTTCATTCGTCTGGTGATTCTGTATTGTTGCAGTGTTTAAGGTTGTGCTGTTGCCTGCTGTTGTGATTTGTGGGATGTGAAGTGTGAAGAAATACATGGACACTTCCACAAATGCATGTCTTTTGTTTGTTCTGTGAGAGCACAGAAAGCTCAGAAAAATCTCCACTGGACCTGCCCTGCTGTAGTGACCTTCAGACTTTCAACACGCAACATGTTGGGCTGAAACTGCAGCACAGTGACACCGTAGCGAGTAACTTGGCCAGAAACTAGCCAGAGTTAGCAACAGACTAGCCGGAATGATTCCACAGAATTCTGGAACGTTCTGCAGGAGTGCAGATTGTCCAGCTCCCTTTACATGGCAAAGTTTCTTCGTGAGTTTTTTCATTGTGTGTTTTGCGACATTCATCAGGATATTTCAGGTCTTCTCTGACGTTCTGAACGTGTGTGAGATTATAGATGATTTTTTTTTATTCTTGCTGGAGTTTTTATGTTGTGGTGTCTTTGTTCCAGGCTGCTGCGACTGCGGAACCCGTGGGGACGGTTCTCCTGGAACGGCCCGTGGTCAGACGAGTGGCCCGATTGGCCACAGCACTTGAGACATGAGCTGATGGCTCATGGCAGCAGTGAGGGAGTGTTCTGGATGGAGTATGGAGACTTCATCAAGTCAGTAATCAGTGCTTTATAAACATCATCAGTAGATTATATTTACAGATCCTTTAGTAAAGATCCTTCAGATTAGACACGAGATCAGAATCTGACGAGTACATCAGCACTCACTGAGGAAGAGAAGATTAGTGATAGCAGTAAGATACTGAACTGATGATCAGTGTTGATCACATACTGAACCCCACACACACACACACACACACACACACACTGCAAGAGTGAAATATAGACAGCCACTCCTTTCAGCTAATGTTTTATTCACACACCCAGCACAGATCTGTAACCCCCTGCTCCCCCCTCCCCCACTCTCTCGCTCTCTCTCTCTCCCTCTGTGTATATATATGTGTGTGTGTGTATGTGTGTGTGTGTGTGTTTAGGTACTTTGACTCAGTGGATATCTGCAAGATACACTCAGACTGGCATGAGGTCAGAGTGCAAGGTTCTTTCCCCAGCAGGGCGAGTGGACCGATCACAGTGAGCTCTCTGACTGTACTGGAGAGAACTGCCCTGGAGTTCGCTCTGTTCCAGGAGGGGAGCAGGTATACACACACACCACCAATGTAAATATACCATGTTGCCAAAAGTTTTGGGACATCTGCCTTCACATGCACATGAATGTAATATGGAGTTTTCCTGCCCTTTGCAGCTATAACAAGGCTTTCCACAAGGTTTAGGAGTGTGTTTATGGGAATTTTTGACCGTTCCTCTAGAAGCACATTTGTGAGGTCAGGCACTGATGTTGGACGAGAAGGCCTGGCTCGCAGTCTCCGCTCTAATTCATCCCAAAGGTGTTCTATGGGGTTGAGGTCAGGACTCTGTGCAGGACAGTCAAGTTCCTCCACACCAAACTCACTCATCCATGTCTTTATGGACCTTGCTTTGGTCACTGGTGTGCAGTCATGTTGGAACAGGAAGGGGTCATCCCCAAACTGTTCCCACAAAGGGAGCATGAAATTGTCCAAAATGTCTTGTTATGCTGAAGCATTAAGAGTTCCTTTCACTGGAACTAAGGGGCTGAGCCCAACACCTGAAAAACAACACCTGAACTCAGTGATTTGGAGGGGTGTCCCAAAACTTTTGGTAATATAGTCTATGTTCAGTGTTTACTCTGTAATTCCTCTGTGTTGTGTTTAGGTATTTGTTTGTTTCTTTGTTTAGAATGGACATTTATTCATTTCCTTCAGTTTGACTTTACAGACATTTCTTTTGTTTATTTGTTTGTTTATTTAACCTACTGATTGTTTATTTTTTATCATCTTGACATTTATTAATTTATGAATGTGTGATATTTGCATTTCTTCCCTTTTCTTATTCCCGGGTTTTCTCTCCTCTCCCTCTCTCCCAGACGTTCGGACTCTGCAGATAATCACCTGTTGGATCTGTGCATCATGGTGTTCCGAGCCTCCTTCTCCAGCGGGAACAAGCTGACCCTCGGCCGGTTACTGGCTCACAGCAAGCGTGCGGTCAAGAAGTTTGTAGGCTGTGATGTGATGCTGGAGCCAGGAGAGTACGCTGTGGTGTGCTGTGCCTTTAACCACTGGAACAGTGGAGGAACACCAGGTACACAAACACACACACACACACAAAGTGCACAAACAACATACACAAACAGAAATACATTAAAACACACACACACACAGCAGGAGGGTTTTTGGTAAAGTAGGAATTTTCCATGCTGTAATGTGTGAGTTTCTCTCTGAGATTAATAAAGTTATATATATCTCTAACCGTAATTGTACACAGTTCACCGTGCAGTAATGTCCATTACACTGAGGTGAGGTGAGGTGGAGCTCTTCAGCCTCAGAGTGAGATGTTGTGGAAGGAGACATGGTGCAGTATGAAACCTCAGCTTCCTGATACGTAGAGATTTGACTCCACATCGCCCTCTAGTGGAAGAACAGAGACCTGCTGTTTTTATTCAGATTACAGACACAGATCCTGTTTAAATGCGCCAGTGTTAGGATTCAGCAGTACACGGAGACGTCATTACACACGTCATTACACACGTCACAGTGAGTTTACACAGTAACCACATGTCCTGAGCGTCTCGGGAGACGTAAACATCATGACCTCTTCTCTGTCCTGCTGGAGCCCTGTACTGTTCCAGTCCACAAGACCAGTTTACTTCAAAATGATTTTAAAACCATTCATCACACCAGTATAACATCCCCCTGGTCAACATTACATGTCTCTCTCTCTCTGTCTGTCTCTCTTTCTCTCTCTCTCTCTCTCTCTTTTCTGTCTCTGTCTGTCTCTCTATCTATCTCTCTCTCACTCTCTCTCTGTGTGTCTGTCTCTCTCTCTCTCTCTCCCCACTTTCTGTTTCTCTCTCTGTCTCTCACTGTCTCTTTCTGCCTCTCTCTCTGTCTGTCTCTCTCTTTGTTTCTCTCTGTCTCACTCTGTCTTTTTCTGTCTCTCTCTCTGTCTGACACTCTATCTGTCTCTCACTCTCTCTTTCTGTCTCACTCTTTCTCTTTCTCTCTCAAATCTGTGTATGAGTGTTTGTGTGTGTGTTTTGATATGTTTGTGTGTGTGTGTGTGTGTGTGTGTGTGTGTGTGTGTGTGTGTGTCTTTTCAGTGTCAAGCCCCACTGCCCCTCCTCGGTCGTGTCCTGATTCTCCAGGCTTCATTTTGGCCATCTACAGCTCCAGACAGGTGATGGTGGAGCAGGTCGACGCCACGGCAACCACGCTCGCTGATGCTATCATACTACTGACAGAGAATAAAGGAGAGAGACACGAGGTATCTCACACACACGCACACACACACACACACACACACACTGAAGAACACTTTAAACATCTTTCTCTCTTTCCTCTT
Organism: Hemibagrus guttatus; assembly: GCA_033459395.1. Classification (NCBI taxonomy): domain Eukaryota; kingdom Metazoa; phylum Chordata; class Actinopteri; order Siluriformes; family Bagridae; genus Hemibagrus; species Hemibagrus guttatus. The sequence goes on from JAUCMX010000003.1 coordinate 587,828, forward strand.
CCTGTTTTCAGGGCCGTGAGGGTATGACGTGTTATTACCTCACTCATGGGTGGGCGGGGCTTATTGTTGTCGTGGAGAACCGACACCCAAAGTTTCACTTGCATGTGTCATGTGACTGCACAGACAGCTTTAATGTGGTATCAACACGCGGCAGCCTGAAGACTATAGACAGCGTTCCACCGCTACACAGGTACACACACACACAGACAAAATCAACTATGGAGACCAGAGATCTAGGATGTACTTTGTGTACTATGTACGTGTGTGTGTGTACGTGGGTGTGGGTGGGTGTGTGTGTGTGTGTGCACTCTGCAGGCAGGTTCTCGTGGTTCTCTCTCAGCTGGAGGGGAACGCCGGGTTCTCCATCACACACCGTTTGGCTCATCGTAAAGCAGCGCAGGCCAATCTGGGCGACTGGACTCCTACTAAAGCCACACACTCACCCCAGCTCACACCTGATATAGAGGGACTGCACAAGCCACGCCCACTCTGACACACACCCATATATGCCCACACACACTTGTGAGGGGTGGAGCATAGCGGAACTACTGAGCCAATCCAATCATACGACTGCTCCTGGAGCCAAACACGCACCACACACACAAAGACAGACATGTGCTCAAGGAGACCGTGATTACTGATACACACTGTGTGTGTGTGTGAGTGTGTGTGTGTGTGTGTGTGTGTGTGAGCCAAACCTGCAGGAAGTCCGAAGGTCTCCTCTGTTTTTATACCTACGTGTCGGGCTGTCTAAAAAACCAATTAAATGTCTTTTTTTTCTTTTGTGTCATGTGCTCTCTTTAGCATATATGGGCGGGGCTTAATTTGCTAAAACCAATCATGGAGCCAGAGGGATAATACTTGAAGTGAATGTGTGGGATGTGTGGATGATGCTAGCTGTGTTCAGTCCTTATTCACTAGCCCCTGACGACTTCCCCTTGTGCCCTACTTGTCCATGCCAAACACAGTGTATTTACTAGTACACAATGCTAGTTACACGCTAGGTTTTTGGCATCCTGGCTCGTTAGCTAGTGCTAACATACAAGACACAAACACACAAGATGCTGCAGGAACTTAGCAGCTAATTAGGCAGCAGGATGGTTAGTTGGTTAATGCTAGGTAATTACCAAACACACAGCTGAGTCAGAAGGGAAAGTGTTCTATTCAGTTAGCATGCTAATTAATTAGCATGACACATTTTCAAGCAGTTTAGCTTGATTAGATTATTGACAGTAACAGTTTGGTCAGTTAGCTTGTTGGTCAGTTCATATGATAACTCACATTATAGGTTAGTGTTCGAGGTGAAGCACACTTTAAAGACGTTTAGGGAAAGTCACCAAGGCTGTGATGAAAGTGAAATTGGAACACTGTGTGTGTGAGTGCTAATTTATCGGTGATGTAGCTGAGGTGGTGAGAGAAGCACAAAGTGATGGTGAGGAATGGAGAGCTCTGATTGGTCAGATGGATGTTGCAATGTTTTTTTTTTATTTGTCCTTTTTCACTTGTTTAATGTATTCAGGTCAGTAGCACCCTCTGCTGACACACACACACACACACACACTTGTTGAATGATCCAGTAACCTTCACTCTTCTATGTGGATGTCATACTATGGGAGTCCTCACTACACACACACACACACACACACACACATGGTCCTTATTACACATGGTACTCCAGTTATCACAGTCACACACACTTTATTGTTCATCCTAATGAACATAAATAGTATGATACTCTCTCTCTCTCTCTCTCTCTCTCTCTCTCTCTGTCTGTCTCTCCCTCCCTGTCTGTCTCTCTCTCTGTCTGTCTGTCTCTCTCTCTGTCTGTCTCTCTCTCTGTCTGTCTCTCTCTCTGTCTGTCTGTCTCTCTCTCTCTCTCTGTCTCTCTCTCTCTCTCTCTCTCTGTCTCTCTCGCTCCCTCCCTCCTCGACGTCCGTAGTGTACACAGTAATACTGACCATACACTCTCATTCTACCTCACAGACACATACAAGCTAAACATGCAAGCAGTTTCCTGTTGTGGACACACACACACACACACACACTCCCTCTTCATCTGTTTGTGCGTGTGTGTGTGTGCGCGCAAGCGCACATGCTGGTAGATCAGGATGAACTCTGTGGTTTCCCTATCTCAGGTTCCATCGGACCAAATAAAGATTTTTTTATCTGACAACGTGGGCTTTCTGCTGTGGGGGTGGGGTTGTTCAAATATGTGGGTGGGATTTACAGGTGTATGGGTGTGGCTCATCGCTGTGAGAACAGGACTCAGGATTTAGAGGCTGATATTATACACTTGGGGCTGTGAGGGTGGGGTTTACACACTACACTAAATGCAGATAAATATAAATAAAATATGAAATATACTATGTAAAGCTGTAAATGATCATTGTTAATAAAATTTATTACCAAATATGCAAATTAGATGTCCTTTAAATACTTTGCTGTTCCACTGATTGTGTGTGTGTCTGTACATGTGAGAGTGGACCATACCTCCATTCACATTCACTCCCACTGTGTGTGTGTGTGTTTTAAGCCTTGTTTTTGCTCCTAATATCAGTACAGAGAACAAGCTTAGACATCAAGCTGAGCAAGAAAACTGCAGTAAAATCCATGCTGAGGATCTGTTAGTCCAGTGTGAAGCAGATTAAGAAATGGCTTTGCTACTGAAGTGTCCGAAGCCTCAGGTGTGTTTTGGAAAGTCATGTACAAAAAAACTCACCTCATGAACCAATTTTTAACATCAGCAAATATCTCATATAAAAATGATCTAGGATTAATTGTAAAACTAATTAAACTTGTAAAAATGACAGAATATTCCCAAAACTAATTTGTATAGATCTGATTCAAATTTAATTTCAGAGTTAAAGGTTGTACTGCAGTCATCCACTAGAGGGCATCACTGTCACATCCTACACACTTATAGAGAGTAATTACTGTTGAGTTAAAGTGAAGCTGATGTTGTCTGGCTGCTGTAATGCTTCATGACGCTGCTGCTGATGCTTCATAGATAATTGAAGCTCTTTTGAGGGCAAGGCTGGCCTGTTAGGGCGGGGCGGTGTCCATCCCACTCGGGAAGGTGCTGCTCTCATTTCTTACAGTATAGCACATAGCCTTAGAGCAGATCTAGTTAATCTGTGACAATCCAGAGCCAGGGCCAGGGAGCAGACAAGCAGGCTAATCCCACCATCTGCTAGCTGCAATGAATCGTCACCCAGGGTTCATAACATTGAGACTGTGTCTGTTCCCCGAGCTAAACAAACATGTTTTAACAATCAGAAAATTAGTTTTAGTAACCTGATTAACGTAAAACTACATCATAGTGAATACAGCCAGCAACTTTGATCTGAAGCTAGGACTGTTAAATATAAGATCTCTTTCATCTAAAGCACTTATTATTAATGAACTGATTACTGATCAGGAGTTTAGTGTACTGTTTTACTGTGTATTTACTACTTCCTTTTTTCTTTATGTTTCAGCAGTTTTGTCTCACACACATTGCTCTGTGCTGCTCAACTCTGTCTGGTTCACTGACCTTGACCCCTGTCTGCTGTCCAACTATAGGCCAATATCAAACCTGCCCTTTATCTCCAAGATCCTAGAAAAGGCTGTAGCCCAGCAGTTATGTTCAGACCTACACAGGAATAACATTCATGAAATGTTTCAGTCAGGATTTAGTTCTCACCATAGCACAGAGACAGCACTGGTTAAACTGGTAAATGACCTGTTACTGGCCTCTGATCAGGGTTGTGTCTCCTTACTGGTGTTCCTCAATCTCAGTGCAGCTTTTGACCCCACTGACCACGCTATTCTACTTGATAGGCTAGAACATGTTGTTGGTGTTAAAGGAACAGCCCTCTCCTGGCTCAGGTCTTATTTGACGGATCGTTAGCTAGAAGTAAGCTTTCTGATTACAGAGGAACTGTGGATGGTCTTTCTGTTTCATCTCGTACTGCAGTAAATATATCTGATATTTAAACTTAAGACAAAATTGTTTGATACATAAACATTGTATTGAGCTTCTGATGAATGGAAAAACACTGACACTGATACAAAAATGTTTGGTTAAATAATGTTAATTGAGGTATTTTCTTTTATTACAAGTTTATTCTCATATTCCTCTCAGTGTGTGTGAGACTCAGAACCTGTAACACAGGAAAGCAAGATTAAAGGATCAGATTTGATCTCATTCACTGGAATCAGTCATTAGAAGCCTTACAAGAAAAATCCGTGTAAACACCTTGGGTGAGTGTAGAATTAAAGCTGATTTGAATATTTGAGAGTTTCAGTGTGCAATGCTTTAAATTCAGAGCCACAGACACACACACACGTTAAGGTGTAAGAAGAACAGAAATGATTAAAGTGTAAAAATGGATAGGAAATCAGTGCAGTGTCTTCAGTGTACAGTGTGGATCCTTCAGTAGATCAGACAGCAGCTTCATGCCGGAGTCTCCTGGATTATTGGATTTCAGGTTCAGTTCTCTCAGGTGTGATGAAGAGTTTGTCCTCAGAACTGAGACCAGAGCAGCACAACCTTCACCTGTAATACTGCAGTGTTCCAGCCTGAAGACAAGGAGTAAAAAAACCTCATTATATTTACTGATCAAAACACACACACACACACACATTATGGTCCAGTCCACGAAAAATCTAAAGGACTGAGGAAGATAATCCAGAACGCTGCAGATCTGTTTGATTTCAGTTTTGAATGATGGAAACACTGACAGCTGATTTAATGACTGGATTTCTATAGCAGTTATCCCTAATTTATTTCAGTTGTGCACCAGGCCAGATAATATTCATCAAACAGTTATTTGACAATATGAAGTGATGATCTGACCTCAGTATCTCCAGTGTACAGTGTGGATCCTTCAGTCCAGGAGAGAGCAGCTTCACTCCTGAGTCCTGCAGGTGATTGACACTCAGGTCCAGTTCTCTCAGACTGCAGGAGCTCGAGCTGAGAACTGAGGACAGAGCTCTACAGCTTTCCTCTGTGAGTTTACACTGACACAACCTGGGAGAGGATAGATGATGTATGAGAACACAGAGATACAGAGTTGTACATTTTCCTAAGTAAGATCACAGAGAGATGTTTGCAGGACATGTCTCTCATATCAGAAGGTAATAAACGTGTATGCTCATCTTCATCTTCACTGATAGAGACTTCAAAGCACTTTTGTACGTTGCTCTGGATAAGGACGTCTGCTAAATGCCATAAACGTAAATGTATAATGCTCTTATGAAATCTGATCACAAGTGGCCTCTGGAGACGCATTCAGAATGTCTTAGTCACACAGCTATGGCCTTCAGCTGGACACTGACCACTTGTGATGGATGTTAACAGGGCTGTCTGAAGAAGGCCTTGTGTCCAGCAGCTGTGGGGAACTGATACAGGAGCAAGGAAAGTAAACAGTGTTTGGAATTGTTTCACACTTAATAATTAAAATGGTAAATATGTCAAAGATTTAGTAGATGCTATATAGAAATACCACAACTTATTGTAAACATTTGTAACCTAAATGTAATGAGTTCCTGGTTGTAAAACTAGATGTTCTTGATGTATGTGTGTATGTTTTATGTCTATATGTATTTGTTTGTTCATTTAGCCCAGAGAACACTGGAGTGACATTTATATTTGGAATTATTCTGCTGGATGTTTTTTCCGGCCACCATTGCCTCTGGCTTGCTCATTAGGCATTAAGGTATTGAAAAACTTTTAACTTAATAATTTCTTTTATTTTTACATTTTTTTTCATTCCTGCTTTATTCCTGTGTCCACCACACCACCAGAAAGCAGCTCAGTTTTTGTAAATGAAATTCTTGAGGCTGTTGTGTCTGTGAGCATCAGTTTATGAAATCCTGAAACCAGCTGTCTGCTACAAGCAAACTGCTGAGATCAGAGTTTTACTTCATTCTGATGTTTGATGTTGAAGCTCAGGATCTGTATCTATATGATTGTATGTATTGAGCTGCTGCCATGTGGCTGGCTGAGTAGATAACTGCTTGAATGGACAGTGTAATGTATATGTAAGGTTTATTGAGCTTTTGTTGAAATTTGAGCATGTGCGTATTGCTTTAAGTAAACAACACAAATATTCTCAGATGTCATTTTATATTGAACGAAGCAACTCTCACTCAACTCTATATATTAAACAAATAATCAATATGATATTTAACATAAGCTGCTTAGAGCAAATTCTAACTATGTAAAGTACATCTCTGTGAGAAAGTGGTGAAACTTTGCTTGTTACTTAAATTAATCCACTGTTTGAAACAGAAACTGTTCAGAGATTCTGTAATTGCAATTATGAAATTATGCAATTAAGAAATGCCAGTGTGTGAATGAATTTTAACATCCAAACATGGTGAAGGTTTTAAATGCCAAAATAATATTCTATCAATCTAAAATAAACAAAATGTGAAAGTGATGATCTGACCTCAGTATCTCCAGTGTACAGTATGGATCCTTCAGTCCAGCAGAGAGCAGCTTCACTCCTGAGTCCTGCAGTCTATTGTAACTCCGGTCCAGTTCTCTCAGACTGCAGGAGTTTGAGCTGAGAACTGAGGACAGAGCTCTACAGCTTTCCTCTGACAGAACACACTGAGACAGTCTGGGAGAAAAAAGATGAAATATCGAAAACAGAACACTGAATGTGTTGTCTAAATGACTTTAGCTGTTAGAATTTCTAATCTACCATATAATCCCATAAAATACCTCTTGAAATAATTAATGATACCCAGAATGCACTGCAAATAAAACCAACCACATATAGCAGCATAGCACCTAGTCTCATAAAAGACCTGGTTAATCCAGAGCCAAGGCCAGGGAGCAGACAAGCAGGCTACAATACTACAACTTATAAACCATGAACATGGCTTTGAACTGTGATTGATATGAATTCAATTCTTTATATATATATATATATATATATATATATATATATATAAAACAGTAATGTGAAAAATGAGGACACTCCATTAAATATTCAGTTCTTTATTAAGAAATGTCAACATGTCAGTTTCTGATTTTGGTTTAATTTGTATCTGTAGATGAAAGTGATGTAACTGCATGTAAACAACAAAATCTCACTTAGTTTTCACTTAGTAAACAAAAGAAATCAACAAAAATGAGTATTTGAGCTGAGGAAAAAGTTAGGACACTATACCCTAATAGCTAGTGTTTCCCCCACTGGCTGGAATAACCTGAGTGAGACGTTTCTTGTAGACTTCTCCCAGTTTGTGACATGGACTGGAGGAACGTCTCCCCCAGTCCTCAATGCAGAACTCTTTCAGCTGTGTGATGTTTGAGGGGTTTCTCACACACAGTCTGTTTCTAATCACCTCACAGGATCTCAATAGGATTTAGATCTGGACTTTGACTCGGCCATTCCAGAATTCTCCATCTTTTACTTTTTGGCTAGTCCTTGGTGGAGTTACTGGTATGTTTTGGGTCATTGTCTTGTTGCAAGGTTCAGTTCCTCCTTAGCTTAAATTTTTTGACAGATGATCTCACATGTTCCTCAAGCACCTTCTGATCCAATGTAGAATTCATCATGGATTCTGTGATGGTGATCTGGCCAGGTCCAGAACACTTCCTCCTCCATGTTTCACAGTTGGTGTGAGGATCATCTGCTGAAACTCTGTATTTGGATTACTCCAAACACGCCCCGTTATGGTGTCCAGATAATTCAGTTTTAGACCCATCTGTCCCAAGCACATTACTCCAGAAGTCTTGGCCTTTGTCTCTGTGTTCTTTGGGAAACTTCAGTCTTGCCCTCATGTGTTTTTAGACAGTAAAGTTTTCCTCCTTGCATACATCCCATAATAATTACAGTTGTGTAGTCTCTTACTGATTGGAGATTCATGCACTTTGGCATAAACTGGAGCAGAAGCTTGCTATAGGTCCCGTGATGATATTTTAGGGGTTTTGGAGACGTCTTTAATCGTCTCACGGTCTGCTCTCGGGGTGAATCTGCTCGGACGGCCTGACCTGACCATATGGGCAGTTGTTTTAAATGTTCTCCACTTGTAAATGAATTTCTGGACAGTGGAATGGCTGAGTACAAATTCTTTTGAGATCTTTTTCTATCCCTTACCAGAGTCATAAGCATCAACAATCTTCTTTCTGAAGGCCTCAGAGAGCTCTGTGGATCTGACCATGGTGATAGCTCTCTCTTCAACAATTAAGAGCAAACCAAGCTAAATGTCTGAGGTTTAAATAAGACACGCCTCCTCCTGTTGTTACATAAGATGTAAATTGTGTAATATTGTCAGATTTAAACACTATTAGTGAGAGTTAAATAAACATTTATCCAGTGTGTGAAAGTGATGATCTGGCCTCAGTGTCTCCAGAGTACAGTGTGGATTCTTCAGTCCAGGAGAGAGCAGCTTCACTCCTGAGTCCTGCAGGTCATTCAAACTCAGGTCCAGTTCTCTCAGACTACAGGAGCTCGAGCTGAGAACTGAGGAGAGAGCTCTACAGCTTTCCTCTGAGAGATCACACCTGAAAGAGAAACGATTGAAACGAAGGAATAAAGAACAAAACACGATGTGACGGACACCGGATCTAGAACTTTAATAAGCTTGTAGTCAGTGCTTTAACATTGCTCTGCTAACTTACTAATCCCTCCTCTTGATCTGGACATCCTGCTCTATGTACAAATTCATTCACAAACAATTCTCTTCCTCCTCTCTACTTCACATATACTGTAGTTCCTTTAAGGTTACTGTAGTTCTTGTTTCTTCTTCCATAATTTAGATAATCTTTTTCATAATAAACTCACCGAACCGCCAGTGAACACGTCAACCACTACATCTGTTTCTGCTGACGTCTTTTATTTATCTATAGATAGCACTGAATATTACACCTTTCTTCTCCCTTGTTAATCTCTTATTGTCACTATCTCTGTGTTGGTTCTTCTCTTCCCAGAATTCAGCTCAAAGCTAGTTCCAGAAGCAGCATGGCTCCAGTTCTGTAAACTTCAATTCTGTAAGCCTCTGGTGCAGTATCTGGGGTTCCTCATCTCCCAAGGACAGTGCAAACTCTCATCTGATCGTCTGAGAGTAATAATGGAGGTCAATCCTTCAAAAACACTGAGAGATATCCTTAGTTTCCTTGGACTAATTAATTTCTGCCTCTAACCGTTTTATACCTAACTGTTCACACCATGATGAAGTGTTGCACCAGTGCTGTCTCAAATACTGTCTCTGCCTGATACTGTGTATCCCTGAGCCCTGCTCCAGCTCTAGATTTACCTGACTACAATGCTCTGTTTCATCTCTCTGTCACAGAGGACAGGGGCACGGCCATAGGAGTCTTGGTCCAAGAGCATGGAGTACCATTTCTGTCTAAATCTCTCGATTCTGTTTGCATTCAGTTGCTGCCTCTACTCTACTGGTCTCAGATGCTGAAAGAGTTGTCCTTTCACACCCACTTACACTACATGCACCACATCAGGTAGTCACCATTCTCAATAATATTCAGACACAACACATGACCACGCAGCATCCTTCAGGCTATAAAGCCATTCTCTGTGCCATACAAAATCTCACTATCAAACCTGTAACAGCCCAAAATACCCCAGTTGTCTTGTTACACCACCTCCTGCGCTCCTGTTCAGTGAGACAGGCACCTGATGGCTAGAACACGACTGTCTGACTGAGATTTCGGAATTGTCATCTCTGCACACAGATCTGTCACAACACTGGTTAGAGGGCAGGGTACACATATTTGTAGATGGCTCATGTTCTAAACCCAATGATAACACCACCTTATTTGGATATTCTGTCTGTTCTTTGCCTAATGTTGTACTCAAAGCTCACTCTATTCTTTTTCTTTCAGCTGAAGCAGCTGGATTTGTTGCTTCAACATGGGCATGTTGTCTGTTTAAAGATCAAGTAATAACTATGGAAATGGTAAGCTCATTTCACATGCTACACTGGGTTATGATCTTTTAAAGGCCTCAATGTTTTCTAAACGTCTAGCTGTCATTAAGATAAAGGGTCACAACCCAAAAGCTTCTAAAATGGCTTGTGGTAACTCTCTAGCTGATGAAGTAGCAAAATTGGGCTGCCAAGAGGGCATGTCCTCGCCTTTTATGACCAAAACAAGATAAGGCCACACCTCAGATAAGGACGGACAGATTCACTGTCCTTAAGGCCACACTGCACTCCCCTGCTCTGTCTTGCCAGTTCTTATGCACCACTTTGATGGTATCTCACCTGTCACACAAAGAGGGGTGATTAGGAATATTTGAACATTTGAACATAGAATTTGATATTCTCAATGTCACTGCAACTGTCAAAATGATACTTTTGACAGTATTGAATCATACTGACTCAATGTCAGTATCTCAACACTGACTGGAATTTTTCACATTCCCTACTATCAAAGTTCAGGAATAGTAGAAAAACAGACAAATAGTCAAAACTGGGTGAATCTGCCCTCAGGTCTTTGTGAAATTCCCGTGACACCACATCCAAAATCTCCCTTTGAGATAATCCTTGCTTCCTTTTCAGGTAACCTGAAGGTGATTGTCAATGATTTCATTAAAGCACTGATTGATAAATTGAACAGTGTGTATGATAATGTCTTTGCCTCTCTCCCTCTACTCATACAGCAGCCGACTCACGCTTTTTCTCCCAGGTGAAGCAGTACTAGTAAAAAGCATCATCTCTCCTCACATTAACAAGGTTCTTCAGAGAAAGGAGAAACTCAGCAATCAAGTAGCCCTTAGGAGGCCTCACCTCATCTCACCTTTTCACATACACATATAGGACACTGTATTAGCTTTTACACATGTCTGATAATCCGACTAAGAATTGGATTGCTAACATTCCTAGACACTGGTTTTGTAGACTCGTTGGTTATTCTCACATTGTGATCCTGATAGACTAAAGCATTGCTTAAAAACCCAGCTTATTTATTTATTTATTTATTTCTGTATTCATTCTTCTTCTTCTTCTTCTTCTTCTTTCGGCTTTTCCCTTCAGGGGTCGCCACAGCGAATCATCTCTCTCCACCTATCCCTACCTTCTGCATCCTCAACCCTTGCACCCACTAGCTTCATATCCTCATTTATTCCATCCATATACCTCCTCTTTGGCCTTCCTCTTTGCCTCCTGCCTGGCAGCTTCATGTCCAACATTCTCCTACCAATATACTCACTCTCCCTCCTCTGAACATGTCCAAACCATCTTAATCTGGCCTCCCTAACTTTGTCCCCCAAACGTCCAACATGAGCTGTCCCTCTGATGTACTCATTCCTAATCCTGTCCAATCTTGTCACTCCCAAAGAGAACCTCAACATCTTCAGCTCTGCTACCTCTAGCTCTGACTCCTGTCTCTTCCTCAGTGACACTGTCTCTAAACCATACAGCATGGCCGGTCTCACCACTGTCCTGTACACCTTCCCCTTGATTCTCGCTGATATTTTCCTATCACACAGAACTCCCCACACCTTTCTCCACCCATTCCAACCTGCCTGCACTCGCTTCTTTACCTCTTTCCCATACTCTCCATTACTCTGGACTGTTGACCCCAAGTACTTAAACTCCTGTACCTTCTTCACCTCTTCACCCTGTAACCTTACTGTTCCACTTCCCTCCCTTTCATTCACACACATGTACTCAGTCTTACTACGACTGACTTTCATTCCTCTTCTCTCCAGCGCAAACCTCCACCTCTCCAGGTTTTCCTCCACCTGCTCCCTGCTCTCACTACAGATCACAATGTCATCTGCAAACATCATTGTCCAAGGAGACTCCTGTCTGACCTCCTCTGACAACTGGTCCATCACTATAGCAAACAGGAAGGGGCTCAGAGCCGATCCCTGATGCAGTCCCACCTCCACATTGAACTCCTCTGTCTGACCTACAGCACACCTCACCACTGTCCTGCTCCTCTCATACATGTCCTGCACCACTCTGACATACTTCTCTGCTACTCCTGACTTCCTCATACAGTACCACAGCTCTTCTCTTGGCACCCTGTCATACGCTTTCTCCAAGTCTACAAACACACAGTGCAACTCCCTCCCTATACTATATAGACCATCCCTATACTTCTCCATCAAAATTCTCAGAGCAAAAATTGCATCCGTTGTGCTCTTTCTGGGCATGAAGCCATACTGCTGCTCACAAATTTCCACTACCTTCCTTAACCTAGCTTCCACTACTCTTTCCCATAGCTTCATTGTATGGCTCATCAACTTTATCCCTCTATAGTTGCTGCAACTCTGCACGTCACCCTTATTCTTAAAGATCGGCACTAACACACTTCTTCTCCATTCCTCAGACGTCTTCTCACTCTCTAAAACCCTGTTAAACAAACTAGTTCAAAATTCCACTGCTGCCTCTCCTAGACACTTCCAGACCTCCACCAGGATGTTGTCAGGACCAACTGCCTTTCCACTTTTCATCCTCTTCAAAGCCTTCCTGACTTTATCCTTTCTAATCTTATCTACTTTCTGTTCCACAGAGTTCACCCCTTCTACTCTTTTTTCCCTCTCATTTTCCTCATTCATCAGCTCCTCAAAGTATTCCTTCCATCTCCTCTGTACACTCTCCTCACTTGTGAGCACCCTTCCATCTCTATCCTTAATAACTCTAACTTGCTGCACATCCTTCCCATCTCGATCCCTCTGCCTAGCTAACCTGTACAAGTCCTTCTCTCCTTCTCTAGTGTCTAACCTAGTGTACAACTCGTCATATGCCTTCTGCTTGGCCTTAGACACCTCCCTCTTCACTCTGCGCTGTAACTCCTTGTATTCCTGTCTATTCTCTTCAGTCCTGTCCATGTCCCACTTCTTCTTGGCTAACCTCTTCCTCTGGATACTATCCTGAACTTCCTCATTCCACCACCAAGTCTCCTTATCTTCTTTCCTCCTTCCAGATGACACACCCAGCACCTTTCTTCCTATCTCCCTGATCACTTCTGCTGTAGTTTCCCAGTCATCTGGCAGCACTACCTGACCACCCAGAGCCTGCCTCAACTTCTGTCTAAATTCCTCACAACATTCCTCCTTTTTCAGCTTCCACCACTTGGTTTTCTTCTTGATCTCTATCTCTGACCTCTTCTTCTTACAGACCATCAAAGTCATCCTACACACCACCATCCTATGCTGTCTGGCTACACTCACTCCCACTACCACTTTACAGTCACTAATCTCTTTCAGATTGCCTCTTCTACATAGGATGTAGTCTACCTGTGTGCTCCTACCTCCACTCTTGTAAGTCACTCTATGCTCCTCCCTCTTCTGAAAATAAGTGTTAACCACACCCATGTCCATCCTCTTAGCAAAGTCCACTACCATCTGCCCTTCAAGGTTCCTTTCCTTAACTCCAAACTTGCCCATCACCTCCTCATCACCTGTGTTCCCCTCACCAACATGTCCATTAAAATCCACTCCTATCACCACTCTCTCACCCGTGGGAATACTCTCCATCACCTCATCTAATTCACTCCAGAATCTCTCTTTCTCCTCTAACTCACAACCTACCTGTGGGGCATAACCACTAACAACATTCAACATCACCCCTTCAATCTCTAACTTCAGACTCATCACCCTGTCTGACACTCTCTTCACCTCCAGAACATTCCTCACAAACTCCTCCTTCAGGACCACACCTACCCCATTTCTCTTACCATCCACACCATAATAAAACAGCTTGAATCCTGCTCCTATACTACGAGCCTTGCTACCCTTCCACCTGGTCTCCTGTACACACAGTATATCCACCTTCCTTCTCTCCATCATATCCTCTTCTCTCTCTGTCTGCACACTCTCCTCCCTCCTCTACTTCTTCGACCAACAGTAGCCCAATTTCCACCAACGCCCTGTAGGTCAACGGTGCCGATGGCGGTCGTTGTTAACCCGGGCCTCAACCGATCCGGTATGAAATTCGTACTGACGATTCGCATGGTTAAATTTGGCAATGTTTTACGCCGGATACCCTTCCTGACGCAACCCTCTCTATTTATCCGGGCTTGGGACCGGCACAGAAGTCACTGGACTGTGACCCCTATGGCTAGATTATTTCTGTATTCATTAATTACTTAAATAATTAAGCATGCAATGAATTAAGTAACAAACTAAGTAATTAATACAGTTTTTCTATAATATCTGTAGTGATTTGTACACCATGTGAAAACAGAACAGGATAGATAAATACAATTAACCAGCAACATTCAACATGCAGTTTTAAATTCATTAGTAAAAAAGTAAATTACTTACAAAGCTTTTCTGCATGCTTTGACTACCGGCATCAGTCTTAGAAGACATTCCTCTGATGGGTAATATTTCCTCAAATCAAATACATTCAGATGTTCTTCTGAGTTCAGCAACACAAACACTAGAGCTGACCACTGAACAGGATCAATTCTGACTTCACTGAGACACCAGGAATTTCTTCTGTTCAGGTATTGATCATTCAGTTCATTCAGACAGTGGAACAGATTGATGGATTTCTCTGGAGATGGATTCTCCTTGATCTTCTCCTTGATGTACTCAACTATTTCGTGTTTACTCTGAGAGCTACTTCCTCTCTGGGGCAGTAATTCTCGTAAGAGAGTCTGATTGGACTCCAGTGAGAGACCCAGAAGGAGCCGGAGGAACAGGTCCAGGTGTCCATTCTCACTCTGTAAGGCCTTGTCCACTGCACACTTCAGAAAATCAGACATGCTTGACTTGTTGAAAAGACCAAACCAGATAAATTCATATAAAGCAGCCAGAAACTCCTGAACACTCAGATGTACGAAGCTAAACATCTTCCCCAGGTGAAGCCCAGACTCCTTTCTGAAGATCTGGGTACACACTCCTGAGTACACTGACACTTCTCTCACATCAGTGCCACACTCTCTCAGGTCTTCCTCATAGAAGATCAGGTTTCCTTTCTCCAGATGCTGGAAAGCCAGTTTTCCCAGTGCCAAGATACACTCTCTGGTGTGCTGAGGATCAGAGTCACATTTCTGATGGTACTTTTGGTCCTTGTGTTTGATCTGAAAGATCAGGAAGTGTGTGAACATTTGAGTCAGAGTCTTGGGGATCTCTTCACTCTCTGCTTCACCCAACATTCTCTCTAGAACAGTGGCTGAGATCCAGCAGAAGACTGGGATGTGGCACATGATATAAAGACTTCTTGAAGACTTCATGTGTGTGATGATTTTATTGGCCAGGCTCTGATCACTGATCCTCTTCCTGAAGTACTCCTCTTTCTGAGGATCACTGAAGCCTTGTACCTCTTTTACCTGGCCTACACACTCAGGAGGGATCTGATTGGCTGCTCCTGGTCGAGAGGTTGTCCAGAGGAGAGCAGAGGGAAGCAGATTCCCCTTGATGAGGTTTGTGAGCAGAACATCCACTGAGGCTGACTCTGTCACATCACACAATCTCTCATTCTTCTGGAAATTTAGAGGAAGTCGACACTCATCCAGACCATCAAAGATGAAAAGAACGTTTTGGAAATCATATTCTACTGATTGTAATTCTTTCATTTTTGGAAAAAAAATTATAAAGGACATTCATGAGACTGAGATTATTCTGCTTCATCAGATTCAGCTCTCTAAAGGGAAGTGGAAACATGAAGGTGATGTCCTGATTTGCTTTTCCTTCAGTCCAGTCCAGAATGAACTTCTGCACAGAGACTGTTTTTCCAATTCCAGCAACTCCTTTAGTCAGCACACTTCTGATGGACTTGTCCTTAAAGAGGTCATTACAGTTGATGGGTGTCTCCTGTATTACTGGTCTCCTGGACACTGTCTCAATCTGTCTCACCTCATGTTCTTTATTGATGTCTCCACTCTAACCCTCTGTGATGTAGAGCTCTGTGTAGATGTCACTCAGAAGTGCTACGATTCCAGGCTGTGAGATTCTTTCATTAATTTTTTTACATTTCTCACTCAGTGTGGATTTGAGTTTTTGCTGATATTTTTTGCTGAGTTTTGCTGAGACAAAGTCTATTAAAAAGCAGAATAAAATATAAACTCTATGATCATCTTCACCAGCATCTGGTCATTTCAGAGAAATAAAGCCCCATAATTTTGTCGAGATGTATTTAATAAATATGGAGAAGACAGCAAGTAGAGGAAACCTACTTCAGATCTTATATTCTTAATGGATCTTACACCGATCAGCCATAACATTGTGAGCAGTGCCAGGTGAAGTGAATAAGAACCCCCGTGCGGGCCGATCCAACAGACGAGCTACTGTTGCTCAAATTGCTGAAGAAGTTAATGCTGGTTCTGATAGAAAAGTGTCAGAATACACCGTGCATCACTGTCTGTTGTGTATGGGGCTGCATAGCCGCAGACCGGTCAGCGCCAACAATTGGCACATGAGCATCAGAACTGGACCACGGAGCAATGGAATAAGGTGGCCTGGTCTCCACACATGGCACCAGGATGCACTAGGGAAGAAGGCGAGCTGGTGGAGGTAGTGTCCAGCTTTGGTCAGTGTTCTGCTGGGAAACCTTGGGTCCTGCCATCCATGTGGATGTTACTGTGACAAGTAGCACCTGCCTAAGCATTGTTGCAGACTATGTACACCCTTTCATGGAAACACTATTCCCTGATGGCTGTGTCCTCTTTCAGCAGGATAATGTTCTGTGTGCAGCTAGCAGACGGTGGGATTAGCCTGCTTGTCTGCTCCCTGGCCCTGGCTCTGGATTGTCACTGATTAACTAGACTATGTGCTATGCTGCAAGAAATGAGAGCAGCACCTTCCCGAGTGGGATGGACACCGCCTGGTCCTAACAGGCCAGCCTTGCCCTCAAAAGAGCTCCAATTATCTATGAAGCCCACATTGTTTTGGGAGCACCACCTGGACATCCAGCAGTTCAGTGACCATAACCTGCTGTAAGTTACATTGCCACGTCGCATTGGTCTAAAATCTTCTCTGTCAGAGAACTAAAACTCCTGATGAAAAAAGAAAATTAATCAGTATAATTTAAACACAGAAACAGGCAAGAAACTCGCCATAAATGCTTTGAAGACAGGAACAGGATGGACTCTCTCTGTCTCTCTCACTCTCTCTCCTATGAATCACAGCAACACACACACACACACACACACCTTGAAGACGGTATCTAACAGACTCCCATTTGTTATTTTTGATTTATTCTGCAGTCTGTAAACAAACAAAACATTAAGTTTAATCATACTCATAATTACATTAGTGTATATTTAACACTATGAGCACAATTTCATACAGGAATTATTCAGGAGGAGCTAAATGATCTGTCGGGTGTGATGACCTGAGTTTGATCAGTTGAGAGAGTGGATGATAAAGACACTACACTGATACACTGACCTTGGGTCAGAAGTACAGTCTTTGTCTCTTAAATTTATTGGCTGCTCTATTGACCAGTCAGTCTTCATGGACACACAGGTGGGTTCAGGCGAGTCTGATCTCTTCCCCTGAACCACACTAAACACACACAAACACTGTGTCATTAAAACAAAAACATTATCAGCTTTGTAGGGAATTATTTATAAATGTAATCTGATGTCTCTCCTTTTAGCACTGATAAAAAATCTTTTGTATAAAGAAGCTTTATCCAGCTACAGGAACAACATGGAGTTAGATGTTAGATGCTCAGTAGCTTAATCTCACTGATCATCACATGAGTCACATCCTTCACTCACCTCTCATCTCTCTTTATGTCCTGTTTCACAGAAACACTCATTTCAGTGGTCATGTCTTCTCATACAGGTTATACCTGAAAAAATACACACACACACACACACACACACACACACACACACACACACACACGTTTTACTCTAACGCTGGTATGTTAAATCTAACTGTATCATCACACAGTTCACTTACAGTGAAATAAGTCTAGTGTTGAGTCATTATAACATTCACACACTTGAGCTTTAAGGTCAGATACTCACCATGTTTCTCTCAGAAAATATGGACAATGTTTTCAGCTCTGAATGGAGTTTCATTCCTCAAGGGCCTCATGAGGTGTCAGGAGGTGGAGAGTATACACACACACACACACACACACACACACACACACACAAACACACATACACACACACATTCTACATACACATATACACTCACATGCTTACACACACACACACATATAGACACACACATTCTGCATGCACATATACAGTCACATGCTTACACACACATACACATACACACACACACTCACACGCTTACACACACACATACACACACACACACATTTTGCATGAATCAAGAATCCTAAAGTGAATAAAAGCACTTTAACTGGACTTATTAACCTCTTGTCTTAAAAATATTAAACTAATTCATGATTTTCTCGACTGTACCTGGGCGTACATGAATCTAATATCCCACAATGCTCAATTCAATTCAATTCAATTCAATTCAATTCAATTCAATTCAATTTTATTTGTATAGCGCTTTTAACAAAGAGCATTGTCTCAAAGCAGCTTTACAGAACATAAGAAACAATAAACATACAAACAAACAGTCCTAGATGTTAGACAAAATTTTCCCTAGTGAGCGAGCCTGAGGTGACTCAGGCGACTGTGGCAAGGAAAAACTCCCTCAGATGGTATTAGGAAGAAACCTTGAGAGGAACCAGACTCAAAAGGGAACCCATCCTCATCTGGGTGACACCGGAGAGTGTGATATGAACAATGTCCTTTCTGCATTAGTTGTGTGATGCAGATACAGCATGTGTAGAATGTTGTGTGTAAAATGTCCACATAGGGTTGGCAGTGCTGCTTTGATTACTCCAGTCCTCAGAAAGCAGAACCCGGCTGGAGCCGGTCCATCTCTGGATACCACCGGGGCTGGCACAATCTCTGTGTGACTCAGGGGTGGGTAGAAGAAGGGAAACAAATGGAAAGGAATTAGCGTAGCTGCTATTCATAATATTAGCAGGCACTAGATGATAATGTGCATTTAATCAGATGTACTGGAGCACAAAGTTATGGGATGTATTAGGTGTATGCCTGGCTAAAGAGATATGTCTTTAGGCTACGTTTGAACTGGGAGACTGTGTCTGAGCCCCGAACACCGTCAGGAAGACTGTTCCAAAGTTTAGGAGCTAAATACGAAAAAGCTCTACCCCCTTTTGTAGACTTTGATATTCTGGGAACTACCAGAAGTCCGGAGTTTCGAGATCTTAAGGAGCGTGATGGATTGTAATGTGTTAGAAGACTGGCTAGATACGTGGGAGCTAAACCATTTAGGGTCTTGTATGTAAGTAGAGCTAGTTTATAATCAATTCTAAATTTAACAGGTAGCCAGTGCAGGGATGATAATATTGGGGTTATATGGTCATACTTTCTTGACCTGGTAAGGACTCTGGCTGCATTCTGGACTAACTGTAGCTTGTTTATTGAAGATGCAGGACAACCACCTAGTAATGCATTACAATAGTCCAGTCTGGAGGTCATGAACGCGTGAACTAGCTTTTCTGCATCAGATACAGATAAAATGTTCCTAGTATTCCCACGGGTGAGAGAGTGGTGATAGGAGCGGATTTTAATGGACATGTTGGTGAGGGGAACACAGGGGATGAGGAGGTGATGGGCAAGTTTGGAGTTAAGGAAAGGAACCTTGAAGGACAGATGGTAGTGGACTTTGCTAAGAGGATGGACATGGGTGTGGTTAACACTTATTTTCAGAAGAGGGAGGAGCATAGAGTGACTTACAAGAGTGGAGGTAGGAGAACACAGCATAGGATGGTGGTGTGTAGGATGACTTTGATGGTCTGTAAGACGAAGAGGTCAAAGATAGAGAAGAAAACCAAGTGGTGGAAGCTGAAAAAGGAGGAATGTTGTGAGGAATTTAGACAGAAGTTGAGGCAGGCTCTGGGTGGTCAGGTAGTGCTGCCAGATGACTGGGAAACTACAGCAGAAGTGATCAGGGAGACAGGGAGAAAGGTGCTGGGTGTGTCATCTGGAAGGAGGAAAGAAGATAAGGAGACTTGGTGGTGGAATGAGGAAGTTCAGGATAGTATCCAGAGGAAGAGGTTAGCCAAGAAGAAGTGGGACATGGACAGGACTGAAGAGAATAGACAGGAATACAAGGAGTTACAGCGCAGAGTGAAGAGGGAGGTGTCTAAGGCCAAGCAGAAGGCATGTGACGAGTTGTACACTAGGTTAGACACTAGAGAAGGAGAGAAGGACTTGTACAGGTTAGCTAGGCAGAGGGATCGAGATGGGAAGGATGTGCAGCAAGTTAGAGTTATTAAGGATAGAGATGGAAGGGTGCTCACAAGTGAGGAGAGTGTACAGAGGAGATGGAAGGAATACTTTGAGGAGCTGATGAATGAGGAAAATGAGAGGGAAAAAAGAGTAGAAGGGGTGAGCTCTGTGGAACAGAAAGTAGATAAGATTAGAAAGGATGAAGTCAGGAAGGCTTTGAAGAGGATGAAAAGTGGGAAGGCAGTTGGTCCTGACGACATCCCGGTGGAGGTCTGGAAGTGTCTGGGAGAGGCAGCAGTGGAATTTTGAACTAGTTTGTTTAACAGGGTTTTAGAGAGTGAGAGGATGCCTGAGGAATGGAGAAGAAGTGTGTTAGTGCCGATCTTTAAGAATAAGGGTGACGTGCAGAGTTGCAGCAACTATAGAGGGATAAAGTTGATGAGCCATACAATGAAGCTATGGGAAAGAGTAGTGGAAGCTAGGTTAAGGAAGGTAGTGGAAATTTGTGAGCAGCAGTATGGCTTCATGCCCAGAAAGAGCACAACAGATGCAATTTTTGCTCTGAGAATTTTGATGGAGAAGTATAGGGATGGTCAGAGGGAGTTGCACTGTGTGTTTGTAGACTTGGAGAAAGCGTATGACAGGGTGCCAAGAGAAGAGCTGTGGTACTGTATGAGGAAGTCAGGAGTAGCAGAGAAGTATGTCAGAGTGGTGCAGGACATGTATGAGAGGAGCAGGACAGTGGTGAGGTGTGCTGTAGGTCAGACAGAGGAGTTCAATGTGGAGGTGGGACTGCATCAGGGATCGGCTCTGAGCCCCTTCCTGTTTGCTATAGTGATGGACCAGTTGTCAGAGGAGGTCAGACAGGAGTCTCCTTGGACAATGATGTTTGCAGATGACATTGTGATCTGTAGTGAGAGCAGGGAGCAGGTGGAGGAAAACCTGGAGAGGTGGAGGTTTGCGCTGGAGAGAAGAGGAATGAAGGTCAGTCGTAGTAAGACTGAGTACATGTGTGTGAATGAAAGGGAGGGAAGTGGAACAGTAAGGTTACAGGGTGAAGAGGTGAAGAAGGTACAGGAGTTTAAGTACTTGGGGTCAACAGTCCAGAGTAATGGAGAGTGTGGGAAAGAGGTAAATAAGCGAGTGCAGGCAGGTTGGAATGGGTGGAGAAAGGTGTCGGGAGTTCTGTGTGATCAGAAAATATCAGCGAGAATCAAGGGGAAGGTGTACAGGACAGTGGTGAGAGCGGCCATGCTGTATGGTTTAGAGACAGTGTCACTGAGGAAGAGACAGGTGTCAGAGCTAGAGGTAGCAGAGCTGAAGATGTTGAGGTTCTCTTTGGGAGTGACAAGATTGGACAGGATTAGGAACGAGTACATCAGAGGGACAGCTCATGTTGGACGTTTGGGGGACAAAGTTAGGGAGGCCAGATTAAGATGGTTTGGACATGTTCAGAGGAGGGAGAGTGAGTATATTGGTAGGAGAATGTTGGACATGGAGCTGCCAGGCAGGAGGCAAAGAGGAAGGCCAAAGAGGAGGTATATGGATGGAATTAATGAGGATATGAAGCTAGTGGGTGCAAGTGTTGAGGATGCAGAAGATAGAGATAGGTGGAGAGAGATGATTCGCTGTGGCGACCCCTGAAGGGAAAAGCCGAAAGAAGAAGAAGAAGAAGATACAGATAAAATGTTCCTAAGCTTGGCGATATTTCTGAGGTGGAAGAAGGCTATTTTTGTAATATCGGAAATATGTTTTTCAAAGGACAAACTGCTGTCTAATATTACACCCAGGTCTTTCACTGTAGAGCTATTAGTAATAGAACATCCTTCTAAGTACAGGTTGAATTGTGAGAGCTTCTGTGTACTGGTTTTTGGACCAATCAGTAATATCTCCGTCTTATCAGGATTTAGTAATAGAAAATTATCAGCCATCCAATCTTTAATATCTTTAACGCACTCTGTTAGTCTAGACAGTTTAGATATTTCATCTGGTTTTGATGAGATGTATAACTGTGTATCGTCAGCGTAACAATGGAAACTAATCCCATGCCTTCTAATGATGTTGCCTAAGGGAAGCATGTATATTGAGAAAAGCAGAGGTCCTAAAACTGAACCTTGTGGGGTTCAGGTGTGTCAGGTCTCCCTTTTTCAGCAGCAGGGTCAGGGCGGGCCTCCTGCAGCTCAACGGGAGCTGACCAATGTTCAAACTCTCCTGTAGGACATCCAGCATGTCCTGCCCTATTAAGCCTTGTAGAACTCAACAGCGAGATGGTCCATACCTGTCTGTTCTCATTAACATTTACATTTCTGGCATTTGGCAGATGCCAGAACGACTTGCAATCCAGAGCATCTTATAATTTACCCCTGGAGTTCCACTACACCAGTCTAGCTCAGAATCTAACACCTTGTGATGACTCCACACAGGTTCAGTCATTTCCACTGTAGTGTGTCTGTCTCACTGGCTAACTGATGACACTGAATGTACAGTAAATACAACCTCTAAAAGAGACGGGGGATGAGTGGACTGCTAAAATACGAGAGATACTTGCTCTCTGGTCTTAATAGAGAATGTTTGATCTGATCTTGCTTTCATATATATTATTACCTTACACTACATTATATTATATTATATTATATTATATTATATTATATTATATTATATTATATTATATTATATTATATTATATATTATTACATTACATTACATGTCCCTGCTGTCTCGGACATTTCCCCACCAGACCAGCAGAGGGCAACGCTGCACACATTGTGGAACTTCATGTTGTGTAGTCATCATGCACACCTGTTGTGTGTTGTGTCATTAGTCACCTTCTTTAAGTTGCTTTGTTTCTCCGTGTCTGTCTTGTACCTGTCCTCACTGTGTGTACGTGTCGTGTCTAAGTTAGTCTTGATCCTAGACTTTGTGTTTTTCTAACCGCAGTATTGTGCCATGTGTTTGTGTGTTTGTGTTTTGTCCCTCAGTTTTTGTATCATGGATTAGTTGGTTCGAAATGAATTCTGCACCTGCAGCCGCCTTCACCTCCGAATCATGACAATTATATTACGTTATAATGAGAACTGAACAGATTCGAATGAACTTTGGAATCATAATCATGTATATATTTGTTATTACAAAAAGCCAGCAATATTCTATTCTTTTATATATGTACAAGTTTATTAACAGATTTATTTTGTAAGTATATTAAAGGTGATATAAATTATTATTAGGAGTAGTATTTGACCTACCAGAACTCTCCGTTGTTCTTAACCTCCAGCCATGACTCACGATCCTCCTTACTCACATCTTTCCACAGACGCGATCTGTAAATAATCCAAAACATTAAATGACAGAATTTATAACTAGTGACAGAGAGCAAGAAGTGCAAGCGGGGAAGCGAGCCGGCGCGCTCGTCAAGCTCAGACAGCGTGGCTTTAGAACGGTGCTGCCTAGCATCCATCTGGCGAATCTCCACTCTCTACCCAACAAAATGGACAAACTTCTTCTGCTTTCCCAGTTAAATAAGGATTTTTCAAACTCTGCTGCTCTGTGTTTTACTGAATCCTGGCTGAATGACGCCATTCTGGACAACACGCTTCATTTGCCGGGCTTCCAGCTGTTCAGAGCGGATCGGATCACATCGCATCGGACCCCCCCCCCGACCTTTGGATCAGTGAAGATGATGTGCGTCAGGTCTCCCTGAAGCAGAAGAGAAGAAAAGCACCAGGCCCAGACGGTGTCACACCAGCCTGTCTGAAAACCTGTGCTGACCAGCTGGCCTTCATCTTTTCACAGATCTTCAATAGATCACTGGAGCTGTGTGAAGTCCCTGACTGCTTCAAACATTCCACCATCATCCCCATCCCAAAGAAACCCAAGATAACAGGACTTAATGACTACAGACCTGTTGCTTTAACGTCTGTGGTCATGAAGTTGTTTGACAGACTGGTATTGGCTTATCTGAAGAACATCACTGGACCCTTACTGGACCTCCTGCAGTTTGCTTACCGAGCAAACAGGTCCATGGATGATGCAGTCAACATGGGACTGCACTTCATCCTACAGCATCTGGACAAATCAGGGACTTATGTGAGGCTCCTGTTTGTGGACTTTAGTTTGGCCTTCAACACCATCATCCCAACACTCCTCCAGACCAAACTAACCCAGCTCTCTGTCCCTAGCTCTATCTGTCAGTGGATCTCCAGCTTTCTGACAGATAGGCATCAACTAGTGAAACTGGGGAAATTCACATCATACAGCCGCACCACCAGCACTGGCGCCCCCCAGGGTTGCGTCCTCTCCCCACTGCTCTTCTCCCTTTACACCAATGACTGCACCTCTACTGATCCATCTGTCAAGCTCCTGAAGTTCGCGGACAACACTACAGTCATCGGCCTCATCCAGGACGGTGATGAGTCTGCTTACAGACAAGAGATTGAGCAGCTGGCTGCCTGGTGTAGTCTTAACAACCTGGAGCTCAATACGCTCAAAACAGTGGAGATGATAGTGGACTTCAGGAGGAACACCCCTGCACTCCCCCCACTCACCATCATGAACAGCACTGTACCAACAGTGGAGTCATTCAGGTTCCTGGGCACCACCATCTCTCAGGACCTGAAGTGGGACACCTCACATAGACTCCATTATCAAAAAGGCCCAACAAAGATTGTACTTCCTTCGGCAGCTGAGGAAGTTCAACCTGCCACAGGAGCTGCTAACACAGTTCTACTCAGCCGTCAGCTGAGTCTGTTCTGTGCACATCTATAACTGTTTGGTTTGGCTCAGCTAAAAAATCAGACATCAGAAGGCTACACAGAATGGTTTGGACTGCTGAAAGGATTATTGGTGCTCCTCTGCCCACCCTTCAAGAACTGTATACATCCAGAGTGATTCTGCGACCCGATCCGCTCTGAACAGCTGGAAGCCCGGCAGATTAAGCATGTTGTCCAGAATGGCGTCGTTCAGCCAGGATTCGGTAAAACACAGAGCAGCAGAGTTTGAAAAATCCTTATTTGTCCGGGAGAGCAGAAGAAGTTCGTCCGTTTTGTTGGGTAGAGAGCGGAGATTCGCCAGATGGATGCTAGGCAGCACCGTTCTAAAGCCACGCTGTCTGAGCTTGACGAGCGCCGGCTCGCTTCCCCCGCTTGTACTTCTTAAAGCATTTGAACAGCGCCACTGCTCCGCCAACTACAATGTCCAGCAAAACGTCTGAATAATTGAACACTGGTAGAATATTGTGTGTTGTGTTCTGCTGAATGTCCAGCAGTTCATCCCTGGTAAAACTGATCAAGTTTGAGAAACAAAAAACAGGAAAAACTAACAAAAACAAAACAAACACTGGAGAGCTGCACACTGAGGCGGCCATCTGCGGCGCCATCGTGATTGTGAAATCACTCTGGACATCCAGGCCATCTCCTTTTTGACCTTTTGCCATCTGGCCGACGCTACAGAGCAGCAACTACCAGGACAGCCAGGCACAAGAACAGTTTCTTCCCCCAAGCAATCTACCTTTTGAACAGTTGAATGTTCCCAACATTGGGCAATAAAAAAATGTACAATAAACTCATATTTCATCTCAACTCATTCTATTCTATTCTGTACATACAATTTATTTTATTTTCCTATTTAAATATGTGTATTTAATATGTGTCAACCAGACTTCAGGTCACTTGTTCAAGCCCAAGACAGAAGAAAAGAAAAGAAAAAAGAACTGAAAAACATCAGAACATTCATTTTTCCAATAAATTCATTGGTCTTTAAAATACTTTAAACATACACATTTTCAGTATATTTTCATGAAGATTAAAATGGTTACATTGATAATAAAATAAAAAATGAAATAATAAGTAGCTACCAGTAACAGCTAATCAAAACTTTAGAATTTACTGCTTTCTATATATATATATAAAAGGAATCAATCTGGAGAAGCATACAGAAGAATTTCCAGGGCAGTAGATATACCATGAAACACAGTGAAGACATCATCATCATCATCATCAAGTAGAGGAAGTGGGGCTTAACAGTGACATTAGCAGAACTGGTCAGGGAGGCTACCAAGAGGCCTACAGCAACATTAAAGGAGCTGCAGGAGTTTCTGTCGAGTTCTGGCTGTGTAGTACAACCTCACGTGTTCTTCCCTCGCAATCTGACTGATTTGGAGCATTTTTTTGCAATGTGCCATGCTGATAGACTCATAACTGAAAAGACAGAGTGCTGTAACAAAGTCAAAATGTGCTTCAACAAACTATTACTTTAAGCGCATAGTTTAAGAGCATAGTTATTCAACCACGTTATTTTAGTTTTTATTCTTATTACACTCCCCTAGAGGCATGGATGGCTCAGTGGTAGGTTTCTCGCCTATCATGCGGAAGGCCTGGGTTCGATTCCCAGCCAATGCCTCAACTCCAGCCACTGGATGCAGTGCTGGTCCCAAGCCTGGAAAAATGGGAGGGTTGCGTCAGGAAGGGCATCCGGCGTGAACCATTTGCCAAGTTGTTGGGCGGACCAGTTGGTCCACTGTGGCGACCCCGAACAGGGAGCAGCTGAAAGCAACATTATTCTTACTCCAGTCCCCTAAAAGATTTCAGATTGTTTTTCAGTTGAGTTGTACAGGTCAAAGGTCACATTAAAGGTGGAAAAAGGTCTGAAATGATCTATCTTGTCTCATTTTTTTTACATCACAGAAACCTGGCATTTTAACAGGGGTTAACAGCACACACACATACAGTGGGGCAAAAAAGTATTTAGTCAGCCACCAATTGTGCAAGTTCTCCCACTTAAAAAGATGAGAGAGGCCTGTAATTTTCATCATAGGTACACTTCAACTATGAGAGACAGAATGAGAAAAAAAAAATCCAGAAATCACATTGTCTGATTTTTAAAGACTTTATTTGCAAGTTATGGTGGAAAATAAGTATTTGGTCAATAACAAAAGTTCATCTCAATACTTTGTTATATACCCTTTGTTGGCAATGACAGAGGTCAAACGTTTTCTGTAAGTCGCCACAAGGTTTTTACACACTGTTGCTGGTAGTTTGGCCCATTCCTCCATGCAGATCTCCTCTAGAGCAGTGATGTTTTGGGGCTGTCGCTGGGCAACACGGATTTTCAACTCCCTCCAAAGATTTTCTATGGGGTTGAGATCTGGAGACTGGCTAGGCCACTCCAGGACCTTGAAATGCTTCTTACGAAGCCACTCCTTCATTGCCCGGGCGGTGTGTTTGGGATCATGGTCATGCTGAAAGACCCAGCCACGTTTCATCTTCAATGCCCTTGCTGATGGAAGGAGGTTTTTACTCAAAATCTCACGATACATGGCCCCATTCATTCTTTCCTTTACACGGATCAGTCGTCCTGGTCCCTTTGCAGAAAAACAGCCCCAAAGCATGATGTTTCCACCCCCATGCTTCACAGTAGGTATGGTGTTCTTTGGATGCAACTCAGCATTCTTTCTCCTCCAAACACGACAAGTTGAGTGTTTATCAAAAAGTTCTATTTTGGTTTCATCTGACCATATGACATTCTCCCAATCCTCTTCTGGATCATCCAAATGCTCTCTAGCAGACTTCAGACGGGCCCGGACATGTACTGGCTTAAGCAGGGGGACACGTCTGGCACTGCAGGATTTGAGTCCATGGCGGCGTAGTGTGTTACTGATGGTAGCCTTTGTTACTTTTGTCCCAGCTCTCTGCAGGTCATTCACTAGGTCCCCCCGTGTGGTTCTGGGATTTTTGCTCACCGTTCTTGTGATCATTTTGACCCCACGGGGTGAGATCTTGCGTGGAGCCCCAGATGGAGGGAGATTATCAGTGGTCTTGTATGTCTTCCATTTTCTAATAATTGCTCCCACAGTTGATTTCTTCACACCAAGCTGCTTACCTATTGCAGATTCAGTCTTCCCAGCCTGGTGCAGGTCTACAGTTTTGTTTCTGGTGTCCTTTGACAGCTCTTTGGTCTTGGCCACAGTGGAGTTTGGAGTCTGACTGTTTGAGGTTGTGGACAGGTGTCTTTTATACTGATAACGAGTTCAAACAGGTGCCATTAATACAGGTAACGAGTGGAGGACAGAGGAGCCTCTTAAAGAAGAAGTTACAGGTCTGTGAGAGCCAGAAATCTTGCTTTTTTGTAGGTGACCAAATACTTATTTTCCACCATAATTTGCAAATAAATTCTTTAAAAATCAGACAATGTGATTTTCTGGATTTTTTTTCTCATTCTGTCTCTCATAGTTGAAGTGTACCTATGATGAAAATTACAGGCCTCTCTCATCTTTTTAACTGGGAGAACTTGCACAATTGGTGGCTGACTAAATACTTTTTTGCCCCACTGTATATATATATATATATATATATATGTGTGTGTGTGTGTGTGTGTGTGTGTGTGTGCTGTTAACCCCTGTTATATATATACATACAGTGGTGTGAAAAAGTGTTGGTTAAGGGAAAACAAAATCCAAAACTACATGGCCCTGTGTGAAAAAGTGTTTGCCCCCTAAGCCTAATAACTGGTTGGTCCACCCTTAGCAGCAACAACTGCAATCAAGCGTTTTCCATAACTTGCAGTGAGTCTGTTACAGCGCTGTGGAGGAATTTTGGCCCACTCATCTTTGCAGAATTGTTGTAATTCAGCCACATTGGAGGGTTTTCGAGCATGAACCACCTTTTTAAGGTCATGCCACAGCATCTCAATGGGATTGAGGTCAGGACTTTGACTCGGCCACTCCAAAGTCTTCATTTTGTTTTTTTTCAGCCATTCAGAGGTGGACTTGCTGGTGTGTTTTGGATCATTGTCCTGCTGCAGAACCCAAGTTCGCTTCAATCAAACATCGCTTAATGTTTGATTATCTGAAACATTACAGTGTGACAATCATGCAAAAAAATAAGAAATCAGGAAGGGGGACAACACTTTTTCACACCACTGTGTGTGTGTATTTTAACACATATTATTTTTAATAAATGAGTGCACATAAATTTGAGCTCCTTGTTCATGAAAAATGTACTTTAAATAAATCTCATTACTAGTAGTAGTAGTAAAAAGAATTCAAATGATGGCCTGGTGAGGGTGAGAGGTGTGTGTGTGGGGTGTAGGTGAGGAGGTTATAGGTGAGGGGGTAAAGCCCTGCAGCACTCAGCTCTGTAGTAATAAGCTCCGCCCACAGAACCACAAGCTCTTTTAATCCAGGAGGAGAATAAATTCACCTGAAAGCTGAGACTCACACACACATCTGAGAGAGGGACAACACTCAGGTTCACACACTCAGGTAAGAAACAGAAATTTTATCACTACTGAGACAGGAAGACAATCTGATCGATTCTGAGACGGATCTCAGTTTCATTCCTGTTATAACGCTGAAAACTTTAAACTGCTGAAGAGCTGAATTATTCTAACACTGAGGATTCAACCTGGCATATTTACATCTGTGTGTGTGTGTGTGTGTGTGTGTGTGTGTTAGTTAGTAGCTTGCTGAACTTCTCCAAGCTTTAACTACAGCACTGTCTGTAAATACACTATGTATAATGTTTTATTGATTATACAACAAACGTGGACTTTTACTGTATAAATATTTTTAACATGTACCGGAAATTTGCATAAGGTGTTATATAACCCTGTGTCTCAGTGTGTTGATGTCAAAAACAAACTTTACTGGTCCACGAGGAGCTCCTGAGATCAGTCTCAGCAGACCCTTACACAGCGTTACAAGAAGATTATCTTCTCTCTGCAGAAGCGTCCACCCACCCTTATCTCTTCAGCTGAACACACACACACACACACACACACACACACAC